>CAWUFW010017511.1:0-258457 GCA_963921515.1 Calotriton arnoldi | reverse complement strand
CATCATCCCCTTTGTATTGCTTTGTTCGCCCTAAGTTGGCGGGGTATGCCCAGACGTGGGTCCCTTGCTCACTTTGCCACTGGATTCAAGCAAGCCTGGCTGATGACGGCTGGAATGCCAGAAACCGGTCCTAGGATGCTTGTTTCCGATCCAGGGAAGACATGGCTTGGCAGTTCGGGCTGGACTGTTCCCATGAGGCACAGGGTCAGACTGATTTGCATATGGCCATGTCTGAACTGGGGTGGTGGAGTGAGCTAAAGAATGATGATGGATTAAACCCAGATCAGTTGACTGGGGGTGAGTGTTTGATTGGCTCAAACGTTCCGGTCCATCATCCCCTTTTGTATCGCTTTGTTCGCCCTAAGTTGGCGGGGGTATGCCCAGACGTGGGTCCCTTGCTCACTTTGCCACTGGATTCAAGCAAGCCTGGCTGATGACGGCTGGAATGCCAGAAACCGGTCCTAGGATGCTTGTTTCCGGTCCAGGGAAGACATGGCTTGGCAGTTCGGGCTGGACTGTTCCCATGAGGCACAGGGTCAGACTGATTTGCATATGGCCATGTCTGAACTGGGGTGGTGGAGTGAGCTAAAGAATGATGATGGATTAAACCCAGATCAGTTGACTGGGGGTGAGTGTTTGATTGGCTCAAACGTTCCGTCCATCATCCCCTTTTGTATCGCTTTGTTCGCCCTAAGTTGGCGGGGGTATGCCCAGACGTGGGTCCCTTGCTCACTTTGCCACTGGATTCAAGCAAGCCTGGCTGATGACGGCTGGAATGCCAGAAACCGGTCCTAGGATGCTTGTTTCCGGTCCAGGGAAGACATGGCTTGGCAGTTCGGGCTGGACTGTTCCCATGAGGCACAGGGTCAGACTGATTTGCATATGGCCATGTCTGAACTGGGGTGGTGGAGTGAGCTAAAGAATGATGATGGATTAAACCCAGATCAGTTGACTGGGGGTGAGTGTTTGATTGGCTCAAACGTTCCGTCCATCATCCCCTTTTGTATCGCTTTGTTCGCTCTAAGTTGGCGGGGGTATGCCCAGACGTGGGTCCCTTGCTCACTTTGCCACTGGATTCAAGCAAGCCTGGCTGATGACGGCTGGAATGCCAGAAACCGGTCCTAGGATGCTTGTTTCCGGTCCAGGGAAGACATGGCTTGGCAGTTCGGGCTGGACTGTTCCCATGAGGCACAGGGTCAGACTGATTTGCATATGGCCATGTCTGAACTGGGGTGGTGGAGTGAGCTAAAGAATGATGATGGATTAAACCCAGATCAGTTGACTGGGGGTGAGTGTTTGATTGGCTCAAACGTTCCGTCCATCATCCCCTTTTGTATCGCTTTGTTCGCCCCTAAGTTGGCGGGGGTATGCCCAGACGTGGGTCCCTTGCTCACTTTGCCACTGGATTCAAGCAAGCCTGGCTGATGACGGCTGGAATGCCAGAAACCGGTCCTAGGATGCTTGTTTCCGGTCCAGGGAAGACATGGCTTGGCAGTTCGGGCTGGACTGTTCCCATGAGGCACAGGGTCAGACTGATTTGCATATGGCCATGTCTGAACTGGGGTGGTGGAGTGAGCTAAAGAATGATGATGGATTAAACCCAGATCAGTTGACTGGGGGTGAGTGTTTGATTGGCTCAAACGTTCCGTCCATCATCCCCTTTTGTACCGTCTGCATCTGGACAAGCATCAATTTGTCTTTTAGCTTTCGATGTTTCGATTCCACCTCATCACTACAGTATCTCGCATACCTCAATATTTCATCTAGTGGCTTGTTCTGCCAGCAGATCAAATGGTGCTGTATCATGAGGCTGATTTCCATTCTCAGACCCAGTACAAACTTTGAGACAAACGGTCCCATATCCTTGGGGTCCAAGATATCTAACCCACTATACTGTTTAAAAGCTTGCAGAAGTCTTTCATAATATTCATGCACCGTTTCTTTCGGTTCCTGTACAGTCCGATCTATCTTAACCCAATCTATATCCTGAGGTGAAATCTTCAGTTTCAACCATGTAATCACCTGCTCATACTTTTTCATGACTAGGGGTGATGGACCATTTGTAACCGCCTCTCTATCCGGTTCCGAAGTCGGCCACTCGATAGCGACTTTACAAGCTGTCCACAAATCTCCTGGTACCACTATGTCAAACAAGGTGTTCAAATCAATCCACAATACTTTTGAAATATTCACAAACCGCTCAACTTGTTTGTACCACTCTACTGGTTTTTCCCTCAGCCGAGGAAAATCATTAGTAAATGCAGCCAAATCACCTCTATTCCACGGCACATGTACATACCCTCCATTCTGTACTTCCCGTAAAGGAAAATTTCCAACACCCGTCGCCCCCCCTCCTGGAGGCGGCGTTTCCCCCTCAGCTTTCTTTGCTGGTTTCTTCTTGGACCACCTTTCTTCCCATTTGTCCAACAAAATCCATATCCTCATCCCTACAATCAGATCTCTTGTGTGTGTCCTTAATCCTGTTAGTCTTTTCTCCTCCAGTTCCTGGTCACTGTACTGTAGTCTATGTGGCCCCTGCAACGCTTTAGTTTTGTTCAGGTCTACCTCATATCTTTTGGCCAATTCTTTCAATCTATCATGTGCCATCCTAGCTTTTCGAGTCACATCTTTTGCTACAAACAGCAGCTCATCTGATCCATAAATTTATATCCTTTCCAAGGGCAGACCTCCATTAATCATCTCGTCTACCTCTGCTTTCAATCTCACTACGTCTAGTAACCTTGCCTGTACCGCACTCCTCAGTACATCTCGACAACCCGAGCCATCCCGCTCATCACAGTCACTATTCTGTCCTTGTGACCTATTCCCTTCCATCATATTCCTGGAACTTGGTCTGTCTTCCGAGACGTTCTGTGCCCTATCTCCTTGCATCCTATCCTCTTGGTTTGTTACTGTTGGTGTCCACATCCTCAAAGCTGACTTGGATTCACGCAAAGACCTTGGTCTTTCTGGTCTCTCCTCTTCTTGTCTAAAGGAAGAGTCTGCAGTAGCCGATAACGGCGTACTTGTCTCCACTGGTCTTGGGAAATGAACCACTCGTACTCCAAACCCATTCCCACTCTCGCTGGTTACTTCTTCCCTTCCCATCTGTACGGAGCCCCTTCTCTCACTCGGTCTGGGTCATATACCGGTACTATAGGGCCAATGGTAACCGGTACTGTCAAGGAGTCCGGTAATCTTGTGTTCCCAACAGGAGGCTGTGTTATCATAGACGCCGTTGCCCCCTCTGTTCCTGTGGAAATCCTTCCCACTACTCTCATGCTAGTCTGATTCTGGCTCCCATCAATTGTTACTGCTGGGGTCGGCTTTCCCTCTTCTGAGTCTGGATTAAATGGTGGTGGCCTCTCTGCCAACATCCTATCCAACAAGCTGTCATCTAGATCACTGTCGTCCTCATCGATTCTTATTATTTTCCCATTTTGTACTAACAATGGGTACAACTTATCTCCTTCGATCGTTTCCACTCTCCACCTTTTCTCCAATGCATCCCACCTTGCATCTTGAAATGCCCTGACCGATTTCTTCACCCTTTCTTGGCTTCTGTCTTTCTTCCTATCATACGCTGCTCTTATCCACGCATGTAGTGCCTCAAACTGTGTTGGTCTAGGTAGTGGTCGTAAAGAAGCCATTATACTTTTAGCTGGTACAGCACCTCTAACCTGAAAGTACCATAGCGTGGGAACGACAATTCTCCTTCTGCTTCTGTCATTTTATGCCAATTCTCAAGCCAAATTATAGTATGCAATCCTACATTCTTGGCCATATAATGTGCTGGTGTGTCCTCGGGAGGAGCTTCCTCTCCTTCCTGAACAACCACATGTCTATCACCTCTACAAAGTTCCCGTAAAACTTTAAAACATTTCATGATGAATCAACTTTGTATTTGCACTCAAAATGTCAGCTCTTGCTTCTTGATTTCACTCCAACAATACCAGCGCGGCTCACACCAACCGGCCTATCGCAGCGCGGCACTTGTCTGACGTCACTTTTCCTCCGCTCGCAGCAGTTCCCCTCCTTTCTAATTCACTCGTTCTCGCTCGCACCTGTCCCAATCATACTCTGAAATAATGTCCGTCCTACCGAACAATTACCTCTCTGACCGTCAGTCTTACCAATGACCGATCAGCCTCTTGAGCTTGTTGACCTCAATCTGGCAACCGTCTGTCCGCGAAACGACCGGACAATCGCCTCTAACACACTCGATAGGATTCAATCACTCGATGTTCTGCACACAATAACCTACGACCTGCGTTGGTTATTCACACACTCACACATGTGTTCCCTATCTTCAGTGGGTCTGTCAATGACGTCTCGTGACCCCCACAACCTCTGGTCAACGTTCTCAACTCTGGGTGTATTCTACACCACAATAAATCATCCGGTCCCGCGCGCGCGCTCACGGTCCGGTTCTCAATCATACAACTCTCGTTCCAACTCCACAAGACATCACACAACAATAAAACACCGCAATCTACCAAACACCACTCTTTTCATACTCACTCTACCACGAACTGCTACTTCCGCCGCACCGTCACTCTCCGTCAGTTTTCAACGACCTCCGACATCCTTCTCCCGCGGTCCTCTGGATCTGCGTCACTCGGGCTCTATGGGGCAACTTAGTCTCCTATCTTGCTCTAGATCTCCCCTTACCATCAAAGGTAACCATCCTACTCTGCTACCAACTGATAACGCCGATTCTTATCTAATTATCTATAAGAACCATCTGGTCGCCAAGATCTTTTTACCTGTTGAATAGTGTAAAGGAGAGAATCTCATCTGGTTACATAACAGCATTCATTTTGTCTATAAGGACCTCTGACTCCGAATTCAAGTTTAAGAATTTATTATCGCCAAAAATAACTGGACATGCAAGCACCTCTACACGAGGTTAAAGAAATAGATGGGCACTAATACAAATAATAACCTACGCAGGAGTCTCATCCGGCTCAGGATAAGGAGAATAGAAAGTTCTAGAAGGATCAACCAGACTATGATTGCTCCAATTTCTAAGTTGCTCTTCATTGGACTAAACAAGCTTAAACTCAATTGCTGTCCCTACACTAACGCTAAGTGACATCCCTACATAACGATTTCAAAGGCAAGAAAGAATAAAAGGTGTCAGCTGTGAAGACTTCCTCAGAAGTGCAATCACATAATACCTAAGCTCAGCTCTGTCCTTCTCTCTGGTCTCCCCTACCTCTTCTCTGGCCTCCTCCCTCAGGGCACTATCCCTAATACAAAACTCAAATACAATTGTACACGCCTTAATCACGCCTCCTTGGCCAGGTCTTCTTTCTTGTACTTTTCCATCGAAACGGTTACTTCATCCTGGACGGTTGCGATGACCTTGAGTCCCAGGCACCTTCTCCGCTGAAAGTATCATCCCTAAATTCCATTTCACTCCCGTACCATGCCTCCCATCTCTCTAACTTTTGAAAACAAAGAGTTAGTCTTTACTAACGAGACATGTGTCCTTGCACCTGCAACAAAAGATACGTTCAACAGAAACCTTCTACTGTGCAAATTAAATCTACCGTTTGTGCCCAGAGAGCCTTACCAAGAGAAACTTTTTCTCTGCCTACAAAATAAGCTAACATAAGAATAAACCAGGCCTTCCCTAAGCATATATGTAGTCAGGCCTTTACATATGACTTTTAAACACACATCTTACTTTTCCTCTATAAGCATTTTCATTACGATTCATATGCAAACAATGAATTACATGTGCAACTTTAATATGGTGCACGTTTAAACTACTGCAATTGAATTACACACAAACTAATATCTCTATGCATTATGTTCACACAATTCAATAAGCATTACATTACATGATTATCATAACACAATTATACTGCTGGTTCACTTAATATCAGTGAACTATTCGCCCTTTACTAAACATGCATGGATATACAACTGAATATATACGAATATATGTCTGAGTACATGCGGGTGCGGACTGTCAGTGATTATGATGCACCCCTACAATTCACAAGAACATTTCGCTCTATCAAATATATGGGGCTCTAATCGGCGTCCATAACGAAGAGCTGGCCTTGTGTTCCTGGCACTGATTTTACCACCTCTGAGGCGGGGGGTCGCAAAGGCAGTGCCAGGGGTCGCAAGGGTCAAGCCAGGGGTCGCAGCTGGGACTCCTGGCGACCCCTAAATTAGATCCATGAAAATTGAGCTTTTACCTTGCTGTAATAAGGCTGTCAGTCGATTATAAAAAGAAGGAGGTATGGCCTGCATTGAATCGCGCCATTTGCTTAATATGAGTGCCGTTTTCGTGACAGGAATACCAGGCTTAATTTGTGCTGGTGCTTTCCGGTGCTCAGCACCGGCACTTCTTTTACTGGGTCGGGTGTATAAGATTGTTTTTCCCCTGGTCGGCAGGCCTGGTAATTATTAACAAAAATGTACCTGTCCTCCTTGGCCTCTGCTTGATATGTCTTTGCACGCTTGGTCCAGGCATGTTGAACGTGTATCATCATCACGTTTGTGAGGTCAGCAGGGCATGCCTGCCCTTCACGTGCCGTTTCTGTTGGATAATCGTGGCTGAGGGCGGGCTCATGGCTGAGGTAGACTGAGGCAGGCTGGGAAAGTTCAGAACAAACTTTCCACAATGTCGTAGAGCAGATTAGAAGTGCGTAGCAGCCTTTCTTTAATGACCTCGCACTGAACTGAAATCCTGCATTTGACGCGCTCGTGGTCGGGGCCACTACCAACTTCAGTCATTGACAGATGCAGGTGTGGACGTGTTCCTCTGTACACTTTAAAAACTGCCAGCCCTCTAATAGCTGTGCTGCATGAGCGTGGCAGCATTACTGGGAGCAGCTGGGCCGGAGGCACTGCAGGGCATTCTGAACTGCAAACTCCAGCCTGGCCTGCACAAGCTAATTGGAGCACCCATCCGGTGGCCCACTGTGACCAGCAGTCGCCCTCATGGATCAGGTAAGTGGAGGAAATCATTGTTGGCGCTGGGAGGAAGGGGGTGGGTTGGATGTGTGTGTCATATGTATGCATGTATTTTTGCCTTGGCCTTGAAAAAGAGGACTGTGCATTTTTGTAGTGTTTTCGTTTCTTCGCGCCTTTTACCAGTTGACACTGTCTGCTGACCTCATGTGGGAGAACAGGATGGCAAGGGTATAAGATCACATTTATTAGAAGAAATAGCCAAAAGGAATAGCAGATATCTGTATGAGAAGGCCGTTCTAACGTTCCAGTTGCTTTTAACTTTATTGAAGTGAAGAGACGGGCTAATGGGGGTGATGAGAACCAGACAAAAAAGAAGAGCTTTTAAAAACGGCACCCACCATCCAGAAAGAAATGGAAACACTTTTTAATTTAAATGGGCTGAAGGAGGTTAGCTAATAGCAGTAAAGTATTTTTGCATATGCATTCCACTTAGTAGCTGCATTGTCTCTGCAGAATCAATTTTTGTTTAAAATATAAAAATCTATGTGAGCCACAACAGATGGATTTCCGAATAAATTCAACTTTCACAAACGTTTGTTATGGCAAAGGGGTCTTTGTACTTTTTCTGCTTAAATTGTGCAAGGGTGTTTTTTTTCTTCATTTATTCAAAGCTCGAGTCACATGCCCACACAAAACAAAGTGAGTTTTCAGGAGAGGTGATCATGTGGCCTAGTGACTGCAGCTGCCCACCATAAATCACAAGGAACCCAGTAGGAATCCCTGGGCTCAACACATTGTGAATCCGATAAATCTCCTTTTGCATGAAAACAAGTATAATGTAGTCTCAATTGTTGAGCAGTGCTTTTCTGCCCTCATACTGGGATCTCATCACACCATGTAAAGCTGCCAGAAATAAAATACGGATTCTGCTTGTCACCTCTGCTCTAATCTTATCCGATATGAACTAAGCAAAAAGCATTAAGACTTGATGTCAGAAAGAGATACTAATCTAATAATTCTGACTTATTGACACAGTGTGAAACCTGAGAGTCACCTGAGGTCAAACACAGCTACCTTGCTTGCCCAAAACATGTGATCATAGATTAACTTTATTTCACCACACAACCTTTTTGCCGAAATTGTGCTATAAATGCACTTTTTGCTTTAATTTTCCCCCAAAATGTAATCAGGGTGAGAACCTCCTTTACTTTAGGAAGGCTCACAAACAGAAATTCCGATCAGGTATTACACCTGGTGTTCAGCCCTGCCAGTGGCAGATGTGGGTGGAGCCACTGGAGGAAGTGGGTGGAGCCAGGGGAAGTGGGTGTGGCCTCCTAAGAAAAATTGTGAGCACCTGCACCTATTATTTTACAAATTAAGCACTGCTGACCTCAGAAGTTCACTCCAGTGTAAGCGTCTTCCTTGAAATGATGACTTCTGATTCTTTAAACAGCTTCAAAGGCCACTGAAGCAGGAATGCAAAATGTAAGAGGTTGGAATCCCCGCGCAGACAGGTGAGTCGTGCCCACATCGTTGTGCCCACCTTTGTTCATGTGTACCCGGTCTTTCCAGACTTTTAATGTTTTGCTGGTGTGGCGCACAGACATCATCTACATGTGTTTGATGTCAATAACAGGCCTTGATATATATTTGCACGATCTATATTTGTGCTTTGAATGTGTTTCCTTAGCCTTCATTTGCATTTGGCCTTAAAATGAATGTGAATTATTTGATTTATTTGTATATTAGGCCTTATTTGAATAGAGTGTCTTAAAATTAAACCTTAACATAAAACCGAGTTACGTACGTACTTCATTTCTGCAAAGCTGAGAGAATTTCTTTGTGTGCGTGGAATTGCTGCATGCCTCATGGTTCTTGCTGCTTATTCATATCAATAAATATGTTTTCTATCCCCAAATAGCGCCTTGCCACACAGGTAAATAATTGAAAATCACTGGAAAGGAAGTCTAAAATGGACTTCTTATTTTTCCAAAATAACACGTGTAAGCATTTTATCCAGCCTTGTATTAATGCACAACACAACATACTGGCTAACTCGCTAGTCTGTCTTTCACTCATTGCCGCTCTGTGCCCCTGTTGCTCATATAGATACCAAGCCATTACCTATGTGCCGTTTGGACTGCTGACCCCAGCCCCCATCATCATGCCCACACGCTTTGTATTTCTGTCCAGGGCCCGAGGGTATAATGTGAAACACATTATGGTAGTGGCTGGATGGCTCACTACATCCCACATGACCTTTAATAACAGAAACAACAACAACAGTAGAATGACCACAACACCTACAGAACACGAGGTGTGCCAAATTCAGTTTCAGTACTGTCCACGGTCCTCAGCACACAAAGTCCTTGAGCCTTTGGCTAGGCCTGGAATTTTCTCTTAATTGATATGGATATCCTCTCTGGTTCACAGGTTCTCCCGCCATTTGCTGCACACTGACTGAGAGACTGGGAGGGCTTGCTTCAGCTTCCTCTGGAAACTCCTCATTCACATCATCTCCATCTTGACTGGGCATCCCCAGCTCTTCTTCACCCAGACTTGGCTCCATCGGAAGTATCAGTTCCCCTGCGCCATTTTCAGGGGGTAAACAACGTTTACCACGAAACGTTTTCCCCGCAGGGAATTACAACGCGGTCGTTACAACGGCCGCATTGTAACCACGCATACCATTACTCCGCAAGTCGTAACAACGACTTGCGAGGGGGCAGAAGGTGTTGGATTTAAAATCCAACACCTTCCCTACTGTCCGCACAGACTGGAGTTGGAATAGTAGTTGGACTGGAGTTGGAATAGTAAATTATACTATTCCAACATCCAGCGCCCCCCCTCTGCAAGTCGTTGTTACGACTTGCAGGGTAATGGTATGCGTGGTTACAACGCGGTCAATGTAACGACCGCGTTGTAATTCCCTGCGGGGAAAAATAATGTTTGAAAAACAGGTATATTCTTTACAACGCGGTCGTTACAACGGCCGCATTGTAACCACGCATACCATTACTCCGCAAGTCGTAACAACGACTTGCGAGGGGGCAGAAGGTGTTGGATTTAAAATCCAACACCTTCCCTACTGTCCGCACAGACTAGAGTTGGAATAGTAGTTGGACTGGAGTTGGAATAGTAAATTATACTATTCCAACATCCAGCGCCCCCCCTCCGCAAGTCGTTGTTACGACTTGCAGGGTAATGGTATGCGTGGTTACAACGCGGTCAATGTAACGACCGCGTTGTAATTCCCTGCGGGGAAAAATAATGTTTGAAAAACAGGTATATTCTTTCCAGGGTCATGAGGCAATGTAGTATTTTTTAACTAGGACTCAATAGCAAGCGCTCACCCTTTTTTGACAGTGATCATATCTACTTTCACTTCGACCACTTCCCATGGCTCCTTCTCGAATGATGTTCTAAATTTCCACCCAGGTGCCTGTCTTTGATTACCATCTGGTCTCCTGGACGAATTTCTAACTCACGAGCATTCCTCATCCGGCTAGTCATGTCATTGTTTCTTTTCATCTTTGCCTCTGCAGCTGCACTATCTAACACTCCTGGTACCCACTTGGCACTCACCGGTACTAGACCACGTACAGGCCTCCTCATGATCAATTTACATGGCGAATAACCAGTGGTACAATGCAGCGTTTGTCTGTACGCCCTGAGGAATTGATGAAGACACCCTTCCATTTCCACACCTTGATCAACTCCAATTCGGAGTGCTTTATTAAGTGTTCTCATGAATCTTTCGACCTCCCATTGGCTTGAGCCCACTGGAGGGTCACTCGCCGGTGTCTAATGTTTAGATGATGAAGGTAATCTCTAAATTCCTGGTCATGAAAGGGCAGACCATTGTCCGTTTTGATCTCGTCCGGCAACCCTAGCATGGCAAAAATCTTGTCCAACTCTGACTTAACACTCTCAAAAGCAGTAGAGCAGACTAATTCCACAGCCGGAAACTTGGAGTGACTGTCAATCATGACTAGTGTTAGGCGACCATCCGGAAGCTCTCGAAATCCATACTGATGGACGACCATGGTTCGGTGCTGGGAGTTTCTGTGATTACCGGCATTGTTTGGGGCTCTCCCCCGGTAATTAGACAGGAGTGGCACCCACGTACAAATTTATCAATCATCGAATCCACCACTGGGAACCACACCTTGGCCCTTAACCTCGCTTTCATTTTGGCCAGGCCCTGATGGCCCTGTTGGGCGAGCTCGACCATTCTCCTCCAGAGACTCTTTGATATCACAATTTGTTGGCATCGTAGTACCAGCCCTTCATGCTTTCACTGAGCTCATGCCGACACCTCCATAGGCCTGTTCTGGCCTCTCTTTCGTCATCTGTCCAGCGACCTTCTCCTTCCAGAAAATTCTTCCAATGATGTTCCCTCAGAGGTTCTTTCACTTTACAGAGGTACTCATCCTCCTTGGTGGCTTCGACTATTTCTTCAAGTGACTGCGCTCATGGACATGATAGTTCAGTGATCAACTTCACAAAACCCTCCCCCCCTCTATCGATCTTTTGCTGTTTTCTGGGTTCAGCTGAAAGGGGGTGGCATGACAGATAATCACCGGGTTTTTGATTCCTGGATGGTACATCACTTCAAAGTCATACTGCTTGAGCTGTACCGCCTGCCGTTCAATTCATGGCGTTCCATTCCTTACTGTCCCTCCGAACAGTGGCACCAGCAGCTTGTAATCTATGATCACTCGGAATTTGTACCCACACAGGTATATGTTGAAGTGATGGCAGGGCCATCTGATAGCTAGCACCTCTCGTTCGATTTGCGCATATCTGACCTCTACCGCTGACAGCGCCCTACTTGCACAAGCAATCGGTACCCATTCTCTTTAAGGGTCTTGCTGCAGTAGCACTGCCCCAAGCCCTACGGGCCTGGGATCTACTATGAGTTCTGTGGGACTCCCTGGTCTGAAGTACGCTGCCGTGACTCCCTTCAACAGCGCTCCTTTCACCTCCTGAAATGCCTGCGATGCTGCACTTGGCCATTGGGTGTTATTTTTTGTGAGAGCCCTCAGAGGTTCAGTGATGGTTGCCAGATGAGGAATAAACCTCCCACAATTGTTCGCCATCCCCAAGAAACTGTGCATCTCCGTGGGGTTCTGGGGAATGGCAGCCACCCTAATGGCCTCAACTTTTGTCGGGTCCATCTGCAGTCCCTCCTGGGAGAATTTGTATTCGAAGAATTCCACCTCATTGGTGTAGAAGGCACACTTGTCTTTATGTAGGGTCAGTCCTTGCTCTACAAGTCTCTTCATGGTCGCTCTTAATCGCATATATATTTTCCTCCAAAGTCTGTGAAAATATTAAGACGTGATCACTGATGTCTACCCGTCCCAACAGGGCTTTTCGTATGGCATCCTGGAATACCTCCACTGACGAGGACACTCCAAAACTAAGCCACTTGAATCTTCTCAACCCCATATGTGTCGAGAATGTTGTTATATATCGACTTGATTCGTACAACATGAGCTGGGGGTAGCAGGAGTTAAGGTCTACTTTCGAAAACCATTTCGCCCCATTAGTGTCAGTGACAATTTCATCAATTGTGGGGGTGATATGCCTCTCTCTGTGTATTGCCTCATTCGGTAACTGCATATCCACACACAGCCTGACCACTCCAGGCTGCTTTGGTTTGGGAGCAATCACCAATGGGGACATCCACGGGGTAGGCCCCAACACCTTCTCAATTACCCCCGCCTTTTCCTGCTTCTCCAACTCGGACTCTACAAAGGGCTGCAGAAAAAAAGGTACTCGTCTACATCATAGGGCTACAGGTTTGACCAATCGGTCAATGTGCAGTTTCACCTTGATGTCCTTCGAGCACCCGAGCCCCTCAAACAACTCGGGAAATTCCAACATGATTTCTTCAGCATGCGATTGGTGGACTTGTCGTACAAACAGCACTAGTCCCAGTCGTGTGACAGCCCAGCAGTGCGCCTGAGCTGTCCTGGGTGACACGAAATCTAGACTGAGAGGTTACTTTGCCTTGTGTGACTTCTACTTTGATGACTCCTTGCAAGAGGATAGGTGTGTTGCCCCCGTATGTGAATATTTTTGCTTTGGTGGCCATCAGTTTTGGACAGGGCTTTAATTGGAGATAGTATTCTGCATTAAGGATGTTCACAGATGCTCCTGGGTTACTTGGTTCCCCCCAATGTTTATTCGGGCACATGGGCGGAGGCCTTTTCTTCTGATTTGTTCATCCTGTAAAAGAGATAGTGAATTATTCCTCTTCCAATAGGTGCATTTGTTGGCACACTACTTGTTGGTAATCCGGTGTCTCCTCATCTGCCGAGACTTGTTTGACACAACCAAACTGCTTGGTCTTTCCTCCTATATTGGCTCTCCGAGTGGCACTCTGACACACTTTTGCAAAATGTCCTAGTTTTCCACACCTCAGACAAGGTTTTCTGATGGCCTGTCAGCCACTTGGCGGGTGACTGTCCATTCTGCAGTTACCAGAAGCTTTCTCCCCAGGACGTGCGTTGGCATTTCCTCACCCCCTTACAGTCCACTTCCTGATAGCCTCCACCCTTTCCTCCTTGATTTTGGCCTTGCCTACCTGGGACAACGAAGAGGCTTTACGTGCTAACGCAGACTCCATTTCTGTGGCTCGTGCATCAGCTAGTTTGTGCGACCTGCCCAGTATCTGTTTGTCATCAAGTGTAATGCCAGGCTGTCTTAATATAAGTTTCCACAGTTATGACGACCCACAACCCTGAATCAGCTGTGCTCTGATTTCAAATTGTTTGTCAATCACTGTGCAGGAACTGGCAACTTGCGTAATCTTGCAAAGAACAGGTCGACAGTCTCCCCCTCTTGCTGACGTGCTTGTTTTAACTTGAAATGTTCGTAATGAGGATTTAATTGGGGGTCAAAATGCCTATTGAGGGCTCTTACTGCTGCATTATAGTCACACACATCTCCTGTGTTGGGAAAGTCCTGAAAAAGCTCATATAATTCACCTCCCCATGTGTAATATTGTTGACCTCTTGACAGCGCCATCAGTCTCTCATGCGGTGCGAAAGTTGTTTTCCAGTCGTCCAATCCATTTCTGCCATTTTGGCTCCGCAGTGACTGAGTCGGCCAGTTGACTGAATGGGGTAGCACTGCGAGCGTGGAATGCGAGCAGTGTTCAGGTGCCCCCTCCGCCTCATCCTGCGCTTGCACTGACATGGTGATTTACTCCTACGTGGAAATAACTGGTCACTGCAACTTTCACCGCCTGACAGGCAGCTTCACCGCAGACTTCCACACACCTTCAGCCTTTACAGTATGTACTCCATGTGCTCTCCTGAGTTTTATCCTTAAGGCCCACCCTTCACTACACCTGTGCAGTGGCCATGGGTCAGTAGATAAGGGATTGGCACAATGAGGTCAGCATGTGTGTCTTTAAAGCCTGCACGGTGCATTCAGTGCTTTTGATTTTTTTTTTGTGTCCTTTGTTTTATTTTTATTGTTTTTGTCTTTATTCGGAGGTGTCTGCTGCAAAAAATCAGGCCACCAGGGGTGGCAGCATCATCGTACTCACTTCAGTAGGCCTCCCACGGCCTGTGCTCCTCTTCCACTCCAGCCGCCACGTTCCCGGTACGATGAGGCCTCATGTTGCCTCCTCACCAGCCTTCATGCAGCCACAACCACAGGTTGCAGCTGGATCCCGGACTCTGCTGGACATCGGTGACACACGCAGGCCGCAGGGCGCTCTGCCTGCCAGCCCGCCTCCATGCTGGGATCTTGCCGGATGCGGCCCTCTAGGAAGGATTCCGCCAGTCACCTTGCCTCGCCCTGCCGACCGCAAGTGCATCACCGGCCTCACCTCACCTCGCCACTGGCACCCGTTGCCCTACAGAGGGTGCAGTCAATGACCCTTTGCCGCAACCAGGAGCATCACACCACGACCTGCAGGGGTGAGTCCCTGACATCTTCACCCACTGGGTTGAACCACGCAGCAGGGTCATCCCACTCTTCGCCAATGTTGCGAGGACCCCCTAGGGTGCGTGCGTATAAACGAGGCCTAGCACCACCACAGTAAATGGCATGACACTCCACACAGTATGGTGGTTATGTGCAGTGAACCACGAGCGGTAGCTGCACCTTTATTTTTGCCCTCGGGACCGAGCCCGGCCCTGAGGTTGTAATGTGAAACATTATGGTAGTGGCCGGATGGCTCACTACAGTACCTTAGACTCTAGTATGGTACTCTGCACTATTCCTCCATTTCTCCCACTTCATTTAAGTCTTCAGTCCAACCACGATGGGAGCCTTGATGGGGGAAACGCATAGCAGCAGGCCTTTGCACTCTTGCTCCATTTCACCTTAGGTGTATCAGTGAAGTGAAAGTGGCAACAGTTCCTTCTGATGTCTTAAACTATGACTAGCCTACAACATGAATGCCTACTACATTGGTCAGAAGTGGCCTGTATGGACTTTAGTTGAATAACTTAAAAAAAGCTTGAATGAGTGAGCAAAGTAAGGAACTTTGTGGTCTAATGTTCACTTGCCTGGCTATTGAAGTGCCCAGATACTAAGGGTCTCTTTTACAATGATTTGGCCTAGGGAAGCACTGCAAGTGCTTTTGCTGTGCTGCCCTACGCCAAATTTTTGACGCATTCCCAGCTTTACAGATCCTTGTAACTCTGGCAATGCATCAAAAACCATTGGTGTTGCTTGGGAACACCCACCGCAACGCTCATGTTATGCCTCCCTGACGCAGTGTAAGGCAACGCAGCAACTTGTGCTGCCTTGCCTTACACCATATCTGCGAGGCCATGAAAAGCCACACACAGTGGCTTTGCATGGCCTTGTAGATATGGGTCTCCACTCTGTGCTGCCAGTGTCATAAAACGTGAAGCACCAGTGGTGCAACAGGCTTGTAAATAAGCCTCTAAATGCCTATATTTGTATTTGCATAGTTGATGAATCTATGCTTTATTCTCATAACTTCACAATTGTAGTATAGGGCCCGGGACCTTGGATATATATGCTTTCTTTCCACTGCCTCTCTATTTCTTTGCCTAAATGACTCTTGGACTTTCTGCTCAGTTCACAAATTGATGCACATTAGTCTTATTTTTGAACCATCAGCTACCATGATATTCGTACACTAGCAGCAAAATCTAATATATCACAACCTATATTATATGTTTAATAATCACTGCTGGAGCAGCGCCAAGCTGGAAGCAAAAAATGGTCTGTAAAGGAGATGGAAGGAGGCCCTTTAAATAAATACAAATCAACTGCTTCTAACATGCAACCTGCCTCTCCACCTCAGGCAATCACCGTCACAGCTTCAATTCAGGAAGGACCTCAAAACCTGGCTCTTTGACTGAACCTCAGTGCCTTCAACAGATCAGCAGTCCCCCCCTCCAGCGCCTTGAGACCCTTACGGGTGAGTAGTCACACTTTACAAGACAATTGATTGATTGATTGATCAATTAAAAAGTGCCAAACATAATTCTATTTCAGACATTTAGCCACTGTGGTGACCCTTAACAGTAATGTTGGTACAGTTGTTGAGGGCCTTAGTATCACAGCTACCTCTTCAGGACTAAATATGGAATTGAATTCTGTTTTTAATTTCATAGTTATTGATCACGACAAGTTGAGCCCCGTTAGAGAGTCCGTACCTGTACTAATATGCAAGGATGATTTAAGATCAGTGGAATGGTTCAACAATACCTGTTACTGGCACAAGCATTGATCATGAGAATCCTTCTTCCCTTTCACTTCTGGGGAACATTACATTTTCAGTATTACCCATCATCATTACATCTACCCTATTACCCACCATCAGTGTGTTAGACTGACACTAAACGAAGCTTGAAAGCCAGATCTCCCTATTGCAAAACGTTTCACAATATATTGTGGATTTATTCTCACAAAATGACTACCTCCATAATTAAGGACTCAATGCCTAGAAAGGAAACATCCACGCAAGTCAATAATATCTCTATATTTATCATCTCACAATTCATGTGGGAACATAATAACCATGAAGAGGAATCAGTAATAACTGTTGGCATGGGCTGAGATTCCTATTCTCAAAGTGACAACAACCTCCCTGATGGTAACTGATGACACTACCAACCCACAAGTTGTGGAAGACACAGAATTTGATACTGAGTCTGATATTGGGATTGCATTTGGGGGAAAAGGGTTGTAGTCTTTAAAGTGATGCAACAAGAGCTATAGTTATGAACCCTCTATCAGTGATGCACAGCAATATTCTGGTAGATCAGGGTTATCAAAATTGCCCACCATCTTTTCTAAGGCAAGAATTCTAAAATTTCTGGCATACCTTTTTTTAAACCTGTGGGCTTATATGGTCCCTGTGCTGAGCCTGTCCTCATTCTTGATACTTCAGGACCAATAGAACTGGCTGAGGACCTGGAAATTCATAAATCCTGAAATGCGAAACCTGCAACAACTAGGGCTAGTAAGAACCTAAGGCAACTAAGGAAGAAACAATTAAAAGATGCCCCAAGCATTAAACCTGCCAACAGATTTAACACTGAACCTGGTGATCTCAACAGACTTAATACGTTACCTGGTATTCTCCTGGTCAAAGCTTCTAACGGGATGCGCCACTTCTGACCAAACCACCCAGTATGATGAGGCCCTAAATTACGCTGGTAACTTGATTTTCACCAAATCACAGGAAAGGGCTGCATGTCTAAGGATTAGTAGGAGGGACAAATCAAATCTGAATGCAACTACTTTCTCAGCCTAGTATCATCTCAAATGATCCTATCTTGGGTCTAACCATTGACATCCTCAAACTTAAGAGAACCCATTTAGTCCTATTAGTAAGTTTTGTCAAAAAAGTTATTTCACCATTGTCCGATTTGAAGGTCCACATGCCAGTGTTATTTGGAGTAGCATCTTAAAACGTTTAGGAGCCATACAGGAGCTAAGTAATATTAACATGTTCCAAATAGAAAAGATTACATTTTTGGAAGCAAAAATGGGCCTGCAGGATGAATGTATAAGGGTTGCCCTTGTTGAAACACAGTAACGCCCTTCAGGTTCACCAATTTTCTGTCTATGGAAATAAAAATTAATCCTGAATGTCAATCACCATATCCTGACTGCCTATGACCCCTAAAGTATGCATTTAACAGTCACCTTGTTGGCCAGATCTATCACACTTCATTACATTCTTGATTTAGTACATTATGTGGTCAAAATTCACTTAAACCCTCCTTTAAAAAACAGTTAATCAGCCAGGAGGGGTGACAGGGAATTCTGGCTAATCACCTCACCAATAAAGTTGTTCAATCTTGTGCCACTTTGACCTGAATTGGGGATTTTTGAATAGGAGGTCCACTAATAACATCCAGTATAGTTATGAAATAAGAAAAGTAACACTTGCATGCCTATCAACTAAACTTATGTTTCTGGACTGCAGCAGGATTATTCAGGCGATTGGCTAATAGTGATATTGACATCTTCCTACAGAATTTTGGTATTGTATGTTTATAGTAAAGTTGCCATCTGTCTAAATGTTTGTTGGATGGGTTTAGTGTTTTTGATTTTAGAATTGTGCCACTCTTTCCATGGGTGTTGAAAAGGTGGGATTATCACACTGATAAAGTCAACCATTGGGTTTTCTGGCAATATTCTTTTCCAGTATTTATAATTTTATTGCCATCCTTATCAATGCCAAAACCAGGCACAACTTAAACTCCTTTCTCTTGGTAATGTATATGTTACTCTGGTCAAAGGATCACATGATCCCTTACCACGCAAACAAATTTAATTAGTTGGTCAACTAATGGAGAAATACCCTTACATGCCAATTGTTCATACTAGTGATTTTAATTGTTTTCTATTTGGCAATTAGGATGAGAGTGTTGATGTCCACATTTGCAATGAATCATAGGGGATTGTTCCACCAGTGTTTCTTAAATCTGAAAGCAACCTCAAGGGCAACTCATATTGTAATGAGCTCATGTGCCTGCAACTCAGGTCTCTGAATGGCAGAATCCTACCAGATCAGCGGCCAACATTAAATATATTTCCCGTTTTGGGGCAGTTTCTGTCCTCAATTAGGCTTGGGTTAATGGCTGGTTTCAGGAACAAATTTGTGAATATTCTACTTTGTTTGTGTAATTGTTGCTAATGTTTTTAAATATAGCTTCTAATTTTAAGTTATTTATATTTTTAATTTAATTGTAAAATAGTGATTTAGAGTGTCATAGCAGGTTGTGAGGTTTGTAGGGGTACAGGGTGGGAAGTAAATTAAGTATAATTAATGTATATATTTTTATTAAATTCAATATTTATTTAATTATTAAGTATGTAAATTGGGTAAATAATATTTTTGTTAAGTTATATTTTAGGTGCAGGTTTTTGGGTTTGTAGGGATATAGGTGGGAATTTAAATTAAATAATAATTGATTAATGATGAATTATTGATACATTATTAATTCATTAATTGTTAATGAATTATGCAAATAGTGTAATTATATATTTTTTATTTATATTCTAGGTGCGTGTGGTTGGGTTTGTAGGGGTAAAGGGTGGGAAGTTAATTAAATAATTGACTAATTATAGATAAATTATTAATTAATTGATAATTATATAGATTGTCTAATTATTATATTTTTTTAATTTGCATTGTTTGTGCAGGTTGCTGGGTTTGTAGGGGTATAGGGTGGGAAGTTAACTAAATAATAATTGATTAATTATAAATTATGTATTTATTATTGATTATTTAATTGCTAATTATGTAAATTGTGTAATTATTATTTTTTGATTAATTTAGAAATATGTTAAATGTGCATTGCTAGGTTTGTGGGACTATAGTGTGGGAATTTAATGAAAGAATGATTAAATACAAAAAATTCTTATATTATTTAAACAATGTATAATTATTTCAATTGTTTAATTTTTTAATGTGTATGTTTAATTTTATGTTATTAGTTTTATAATTTTATGAAATTAATACTTGTATTAAAATAGGGTATATGTTTGATGTAAAGTACTTTCCCTACTGTTGCACAGACTGGAGTGGGAGTAGTATGTTTTACCCCTACTGAGCCCAACGCTTTCCCTACTGTTGCACAGACTGGGGAGGGAATAGTATATGTATTATTCCTAGGATTTTATAGTTTTGTTTATATTGTTTAAAATTATATTATTATTATGTTTCTGTGCATTTAAATTTGTTTTTTTTTATTAGAAATGTTTCCAATAAATAATATTTTTGGTAAAATGCATTCTTTTACATAGTTTGCTTTTTTATGTGCAACTAAACTTGTGTTGTATGAAGGTATACATATATATATATATATATATATATATATATATATATATATATATATATATATACCTTCAACCAACATAACAAATTAATTACACAAAACCTTAATAAATAAGCTGGATTTTGTTTTAAAAACATACAAATGTAATTACACATAAAAGTGTAAACTATGTAAAAGAATGCATTTGACTAAAATATATATATATATATAGATAGATATATATATATATCTACTTGTTATATTATTACATTAAAAAATAAATAGTGAATTATAATATAAATTAAAATTATTATTTTAATAATGGTTTTACATTGTGTATGTGTAAATAAACATGCACACATACCTTCATATGTGTGTGTGTTTGTTTAAATAAGTATCTATTTATATATATTTTTATATTATTTAAATATATTTAATTTACATTATATTACTGTTGCATGTTAATATATTTAGGGGCTTATTTATGAGAAACTAACACAGCACAGTGCTGCAAGTTAATTTGCTGCACCACGCTGTGTTAGTTTAGAGGCACATGGATGCAACATATTTACAGCAACATGTCGCATCTATGTGCCTTTTCCTACGCTGGCGCACAAACTGCTGCTATGCACCGGCGCAAGCACCCTTGCACCATGGTGCAAGGATGCCTGCGTCATGGGGAGATTGTTTTTGTGCAGGAAGGGGCACCTTCCTGGACAAAAACAATCACTTGAAGTGATTTCCTCTTCCAATGCATGCTGTAGAATTCAGCACGCATTGAAAGAGGAAAAAACAAGGAGAAATGAAAACACCCTGGGGGTGGCGAAGCATTCTGATGCATTTCCAGGTTTACGATTGCTCATAAATCTGGAAATGCATCAATGTGTTGCATGAAATGGGGCAATATTTAGGAGCACACGTAAAGCCACGCTGGGTGGCTTAACGTGTCCTCGTAAATTTCACGCAGCATGTTGTGCCGCCGGTGTGTCACGCAACGTGACATACCGAAGGCGCAAGGGGCTCATAAATAAGCCCCTTAATGTTTACTATGTTTAACTATATATAGCTTAAAAAACAATATTTTTGTATGTTTTTCGATATTAGTGTAAAACGATATATTTTTTTCGATATTTTTGTACTTACCAATAAAGACAAAGGATAACGATATTTTTGTGCTCGATATTTTTTGACACAATATTTTTTACCACGATACTTATGGTTTCGATAGTTTGTCAAAGAACCTTAAACACAAAGTTCTCAGTGACATTGCAACCCAGCTACAAAATTAATAAAAACATTCTCCACTATTTACCCTATTCCAGGTTTGCACGATTTGGAACAACCATTTAATGAATTTCGCAAGCTGAGTACTGTCCTGGTTAAAGTGGTCAAGGAGTTTAAGGGCCTTGGTACGAGTTTTGCGGTCTTTGGCTGGGACTGCCACCGCGGTGGTTCCAGGAAGACCACCAAGCCCGTGGTGAACCCGCCTGCCAGATTATGAGTTCAATCTATGGCGGGCGGGCAGGCAGTTAGTGCAGCGGAGGTCTGACGGTGGTGGGTATGTTAGATTCATAGGAGAGCCTGAACAGCATACCGCCGCCGTGAGAGAGCCTGCATAGTGTGGCAAGTCCAGGGAAGCACTCTTGCAGGCAATGCACTGTGAGAGGTTGTGGCCTTCACCTACCTGGACAGGGTAATAGACAAGCAAGGCGGCACAGACACCATCATCAAGGCTAAACTCAGCAAAGCAAGGCCTGCCTTAATTTAGCCAAAGAAGATCTGGAGCTCCAAGGACGTAACACTGCAAACCACGTTCTGGCTTTTTAACCCCAAAGTAAATTCGGTCCTTCTGTATGGAGCAGAAACTTGGAGGTCAGCAGTGACCACCACCAATAAAGTCCAGACCTTCACCAACACCTTGCCGCCAAATCCAACCTCCATGAAGGGATGAAGGCCGTCGCCGATTGGATGAAGATCAGCCGACTAAAACTGAACACGGAGAAGACAGAGGTCCTCATCCTCGGCTCCAACCCCTCAGCCTGGGACGACTCCTGGTGGCCAACGACGCTGGGAGCAGCCCCGACACCCACCGACCACGCACGCAACCTGGGAGTCATCCTCGACTCAACGCTCTCCATGGCCAAGCAAGTCAACGCAGTCTCATCCTCCTGCTTCAACACCCTCCGCATGTTTCGCAAGATCTACAGGTGGATCCCGACAGACACGAGAAGAACAGTCACCCAGGCCCTCGTCAGCAGCAGACTCGACTATGGGAACGCCCTCTACGCGGGAGTCCCGGCCAAGCTCATCAAGCGACTGCAACGCATACAAACGCCTCCGCATGCCTGATCCTCGATGTACCACGCCACAGCCACATCACCCCCACCTGAGGAACCTGCACTGGCTCCCCGTCGACAGGAGAATCTCCTTCAAACTCCTCATCCACGCACACAAGGCACTCCACAAGACTGGCCCAGCCTACCTCAACAGACGACTCCTCTTCTACGTCCCCAACCGCCAACTCCGCTCCGCCGACCTCTCCCTCGCCACCGTCCCTCGCATTCGAAGAACCACCACCGGCGGCAGATCCTTCTCCCACCTCGCCGCCAAGACCTGGAACACCCTTCCACTAAGCCTACGACAGACCCAAGACCTGCTGACCTTCAGGAGGCTACTCAAGACCTGGTTGTTCGACCAGTAGCAGCACCCCCCCCCTTTTTTTTCTCCCCCAGCGCCTTGAGACCCTTGCGGGTAAGTAGTGCGCTTTACAAATTCTGTGATTGATTGATTGATTGATTGATTGAGGAAAATCCCCCAAATCTGCTGCCCAAACACCATCAGCAACAACGACCAATGGCAGCAGACTTTCTAACTCCCTGCTCATGAAGAAATCATGAAAAGACACTGGGGCTGGATAGGTCACACCCTCCGCAAGCCTGCATCAAGCAACACCAGACAAGCCGTCACCCGGAACCCTCAAGGAAAAAGGAAAAGAGGAAGGCCAAAAAACATCTGGCGTCGAGGCCTTCAAGGAGATGTGTTACACCTGGAGTCCGATTGAAAGATAAGCCCATGACAGAGGTGGCTGGAGAATCCTCGTTGATGGCCTATACCCCAGGAGGGACAGTAGGCATAAGTAAGTACATATAAAATAAAAATCATTGCAGGTGTCCACAGTGTGCAATCACCAGCAAAAATTAAGTATAATTCCGAATTAGATAGTGCTAGTGCATTAGCAATACTACAACTGTGAAAAAGTGATACTACCAAATGAGTCACCAATGGGTTCTAAACAATGCTCTTAGTGAAGAACTGACATTTACTAGATATTTTTTAGTATGCAACATCAGGAAATACATTGCATTCAATTATGTGCTGGTAACATGTTAATAGCTAAGGAAAAATATAGAGCACATGAAAAAGAATATTTCCATCATCTTTTTTGTTAAGAGCAATGATGAGAATGAAAGACCTGTTCTATGAGGGTGAATGATCCACAGATTTAGTGCATACACATTGAAAAGTACTTACAGCCTCTGTCATCATGCCTGGAATTGGGCACCCTCAAAAGGTGCAAGTTTGCTGAACGGAACATTCCAGTTTGATTGTGTAGCACAATTTTCAGGAACTTATCTGCTGGCATTGTAATCAGACATTTAAGGGTAATTATCATTCTCCTGAGCCATTTTTCATTGTGCAAAGAGTGTGTTTCAAAGGCCATCCTCGGTGCAAACATGCATGTTTTCTTCTTCTTTGAGAGTTTGTTTCTTCTGTGCTCCCTCCACGTTCTTGGTAATATAACTTTCAACTCTTATTCAACTTGCCAAAAGTCCCCTAGGTTTTGTGGTGTATCAAAGGTGGATTCCTGCATGGTGCTTTTCGAGGTTTGAAAAAAGTAGGTCGTATTTTTAGTGCGGTCACCCCTGGCAACTCTGCACTGGTATGAGTTCCTGACAATGACGAGGACTGTTTTGGTCTTAAGAGTCTAGTTTTGGGGGCAGTATTTTAATAGGTTCATAGCCCTTCTGCGTTTGGCTGTGCTGGTTGTTAATTGCCATCTCTCTCTCCTGTGGCTAGGGCCCAAAACTTACAGAACCACAGTTTATGCCTATAGCTTAAGAAGATGGCATTTAACAACTGGTATAGACCTCGGTAGAGGTGCAATACCTCGAGGCCATTGGTTCACAACAAAAATACATCATAATAATGATACCATTACTGCATGTAAATGAGTGAGTGACTGTGGGCCTGATTCACAAAGATAAACTTAACATTTTTTGTACGATTGTTTGGTATTCACAAAGGCATTTACGAGTAGTATCTTAATGAGTGTGGAGTCTCTGCACATAAAAAGTTAGGTCTTTTTATCTACTAGGTGGACAAATGAAATTTTATTGACTCTCTTAGGGACGGAGTTAAAATAAAGGTGAGGATTAGTGACTGAGCAGTGAGCAAGAGAGCAACATAAAGAGTGACTGAAAAAACGTGGGAGCGCAAGTAAGCGAGTCAATGAGCAATTGAGAAAGTTTGTGAATGAGTAACCGGAAGAGATTTATTTCATGATACTGTTGGTAAGGGAGTGAAAAACAAGTGCATATGTAAATACTAGAATAGTGTGTTAGTAAACAAATGAGTGAGTGAAATGCACAAACTAGTCATTCACTAAACAACTCTACACACAAGCAGATTATCATCCCAGAGAATCAGATCCCACCTTTTGCTAAAGACGCCTACTGTGCGAATGAGCTCAGTCACTGTACAGCAAAGACCTGTAGAAATATGTCTACTTTTGTAGTCCTAAATAAATTACACTAAAACCCACTCTTGATTGAAGAGGCTTTTTTCTGATATAAGTTCTTGAAACAAAACACTCTGAACAACCAACCCCATGTACAGTACCTCCATCCAGCATTCCTCAATATTTACATCCTCTGACAACCTAAAGGCCCTCATGCTAAATTCCATGTGGTAACTGCCAGCTCACAATTTGCTATACTGTGGAGTACAGTTATTACAGGTGAACAGTTACCTTACACTTTTCTGTGTTTCGGACCTTGCAAGGAGAATTGTAATCAGACAT
Source organism: Calotriton arnoldi (assembly GCA_963921515.1). Classification (NCBI taxonomy): domain Eukaryota; kingdom Metazoa; phylum Chordata; class Amphibia; order Caudata; family Salamandridae; genus Calotriton; species Calotriton arnoldi. Next base: position 233,164 of record CAWUFW010017511.1, on the reverse strand, counting down.
ATTTTCTCCTGGTCTGTAAAGTGAGAACCTGAAATTTGCTCCAATTACACCCATGGTGGAAATCATATTGCCAAAAATTCTTGGGGCAGTGGAGCAATTTAAATCTCAATTAGGGTGCAAAGAGGAGTTTGCATCCCAATCGGAATTTATGCTAAACTTGGAATAAGGGCCAAAGCCATTCACTTTCTAAAGAACTATCCTCAACAAAAATATATTAAATACCAACACAACAAAACAACACATCACAGTACCAAAAAGCAAATCAGTACTAAACAAGAAGAGTACAACAACAATACAATCATAAAGCAAACAATACACTAAAATTGCAAAACAACAGAATAACAACAAACAATACAATCCAACATCACAGTTACACAGAGACAGAGAGAAACTTGAAAAAACAACACAACAACACAACCTAACACAACACATGACTGCAACACTACAGAATTGTATTGGTGTGCTGTTTTTGGGGCGGGCTGTATGGATTTGCTATTGTGTTGTGCTTTGCGATTGTATTGTGCCTTTTTGTTGGTGTTCTATTTTATTAGTTTGGGTTTACTTGTATTGCTGGTATTTTTTACTATTTAATGTTGCTGTAATGTGGTGCTGGGTTAAGTTATTGTGTTTAGTTTTTACTGCTCAACTCTAGTCTGTTGACTGAAGCATGCACAAACACTCTTGATGCACAACACTGAAGCCACACACCCACATAAATGATACAATTATAAACTATTTTTGCACCAAACTCTGCACTATTTACCACCAAGGATATGTAATAGCCTGGATCAATACCATTTTGTGATCTGTTTCAGTCAGCAGACGGCCCTCAATTAAAGAATGTATGTGAGCTGATCACATGTTGGAACTCCTGTTCCTCTCAACTAGGAACAGATTGCCCCTCCCAACACTGAAATGCATTGTGCAGTAAAGTACACAAAAAGGTTCTAATACATCTTGTAAGAATTTGGGGTTATTGGTTATAGGGAGATGGAAGCCCCACTCAGGAAGCAACCACAATCCTTATCAGGGTTAACCATAAAAGTCACTAAATTAATGTGTGCTTAATCCCCTGGTAACTTGGCACAAAACTAGTCAGACATAATTTAGAGGCAATGTGTTAAGCATTTATGCAGCACACAAACAGTAACAAAGTGAAATCACAACACAAAAAGATCCCTCGCCAATTTGGAAACATAGGGGCATATTCTCAAGGACTTATCGCCGATTTATCGGCACTTTAGCGCCGCAAAAGTGGCAATAGACTTATCGCCCTATTCTCAAGCTGGTGCAAACTGCCGATATCGCCAGTTTACCAGTGATAGCTGCCGCAAAAAACATCGCCACGGATGAGAACTAACGCTAATGATATGCAGAGTAGGCGTTCCCGTGCAAAAACACACAAAAACACCACTTCGCGATATTCTCAACGACCAGCCAGATCTGCGATGCGACCCAAAAACAGACGATAAGGCGCGTTAGCAGCAGGGATTTAACACCTGCCTTCTGCTGGTGCTAAGCAGGACGACTACCTGCAATATGAAAGGGAGCCCAGCCCAGAGCCACATCTGAAGACCCACAGATGCCATGGAGACAATGAACATGCAGCCCGGAGACCCAAGAGGGCCACAACACCCACCGCCACCACCCCCAGGACCACCCCCCCCCTCTGGACCCCCTCTGCCCGGACTACCACCGAGGCAGCGTAGGACAAGACAGCGGACCTTCCGAAAATGACATGGCCCCTCAGCCACACAAGTGCAGAATGTGGGGAGAGGTGGGAACCAAGTATGTGTGAAGGAGGCAACTCACCCATGAAGAAGAATATACACAATGCCAAGTGTGGCGGTGATGTGCTGGACAGACCACAGAATGCAGAGCACAGACATGTCCATGTGGACATATACTGCTGGTGTGTGTAGTTTTGTGGACAGTGGACGCAACCATGTCACCTCAGGCAGTGGAGAAGACCTTGGACATGTAGCTGTGCCGTCCCCCCCTGTAAGCGCAGTGGGCTGGGCCGGCATACGCCACTCCAGCGTAGGAGTGCTGATAAAAAGGCCGGGGCCCTGGGCATGGTTCTCTTCCATGATGGGCAACATGTCTGCCAGGGCGGCGCACCTCACCCTGCCACGAGTCCGCCACTGTGACCTCCAGACTCTGCGACACAGGCCCCCAGCGCATCCAGCGGCACAGCAGCACGGAGTCATGTGTGTGCCGGATACTGCCTTAGCCCTACACTGCGGTCAGCAGGTCCCACAATTCAAATCGTGCCACATTTCAGTTAATGGAGGAAACCACCAGTCAACAGACATTGCCCCCAGTGCGGCCCGCCCGGATGACGCATCATCGTTGGCTGCACACCCGCTGAGCGCTCCAGGTGCCACTGACCCTGTGCAACACAAGCCGACGCCACGTGGCTGTGGGCCCTCGCTGACCGCTGCCTCCGGCCTACACTGCGGTCAGCAGGTCCCCCAAGTCAAACGACGCCTCATCGTTGGCTGTGCACCTCCTGAGCGCTCCAGGTGCCACTGACCCTGTGCAACACAAGCCGACGCCACGTGGCAATATTGAGGCAGAATTCAGTAGGTGAAAAACATTGCACCCAGTGCGGCCCGCATGGACGGCTCATCGTCGTTGGCTGTGCACCTGCTGAGCGCTCCAGGTGCCACTGACCCTGTGCAACACAAGTCAACGCCACGTGGCTGTGTGCCCTTGCTGACCGCTGCCTCCGGCCTACACTGCGGCCAGCAGGGCTCGCCAATCAAATTGAGTCTTGATTCATTTATGGCAGAGTCCAGTAGGCAACAGACATTGCTTCCAGGGAGGGCCGCCCGGACGACGCATCAGCGCAGGCCACGCACCCGCTGAGCGCTCCAGGTGCCACTAACTCAGTGCACCACAAGTCATCGTCACGTGGCTGTGTGCCCTTTCTGACCGCTGCCTCCGGCCTACACTGCGGTCAGCAGGGCTCGCAAACCAAATCCAATCTTGACATGCAAGGACACGCCATCCTCGCTGGATGCATACCCGCCAGGACCACCTCAACCAACAACTGCCAGAGTCGGAGGAGTCCCACAGCCAGCCTATCTAAGTTGCTCACACCTGTCTTGGATGCCATCATCAGCTTGATACCCTGCTCAGCTCTACAGGTGCCACTAACTCAGTGCACCACAACACATGGACCCTTCATGATTGAGTTTTGTGCTGTGGACAGTGGACGCAACAATGTCACCTCAGGCAGTGGGGAAGACCTGGGACGATGATGATGATGAAGATGAGGCAGGTGTACCACACCCCACTGCAGCTGCAGCAGGAATATCCCGAAGGGAACAAATCATTAACAATTCCTTCACATGAGCACGCTCAGCTCTGGTGCCCCTACCTCAGTGCACTGCAAGTCATGGACCCTTTATGATTGAATCTGTGTGTGTGATCCGATGATCACTGTTCTAGTTGTTGCCAGCACCAACCACTACCTGAGGGCTGGCTTACACTCACCCCATACCCATCCAGCACAGGCGTCACTGGACATGTGACCCTGGTAATAAAAAGTGGCCGGGCGCACGTGCCCGTAGCCAGTTCAACTATCTATCTAAGTGTGTCCGTGTGGTCATTATGTATGCATGATGGGACAGGGCCCTACCACATTACATTGTGCTGTGGACAGCGGACGCAACCATGTCACCTCAGGCAGCAGGTACGACCTTGGACACGTAGCTTTCTCGTCCCCCCTGTAAGTGTAAGCGGAGTGGGCTGGGCCGGCGTATGCCAAGCCAGCGTAGGGGTGTGAAGGATTTCCCCGGGGCTCTGGGTGTGGTTCAGTTCTGGCCTGGACAAGGAAGTAACTAATGCGTGTGTCTCTGTTGTAGTGTCGGCGCCACCCAGTCCGCAATCGACAATGTTGCAATGTAGCATGCACCCGGAGGGCAGGCTCGCACGAACGCGGAAATGAAGGTGCGCAAGACCGCTCGGGGTCTTGGCTCATACATGCCAAGTGCTGTGTGTATCTGTATTGCTGCAGCATGAGCCAAATGCCTAGCCTTAATCGCAACGCGAGTTCAGCCAGACATGAACTCTACATCTGTGCCCGCCCTATCCTTTCCACAGGCCTACACTCACGTGGCCGCCCACCTCCAACGGCCAACATCACAGTGTCGTTGTCAGGCTTGTGGACATGCGCAGACAGGCACGACAATGGTGTGCCGTAGGAGTGCCAGTGATGCAACACGCAGCGCACACAAGTAAATAGGCTCGGGGGAGGGAGGAGCAGCTGTGAGGCAACGTTACACACAGTGATGCCGCTCATTTGCCACATGCAAGACATGTCGAACATGAATCCCAAAGTCACACACATCCCACCCCACCCCCAACAAGCCACTTCACAGTACCTGAATGCAAGCAGATGAGAAACTAACATTAGGGATGAATGCTTCTTTGTCTGAGCTATCAGGCGGAAGCACATCTGCACCTCCGACCTCGGAATTGCATGTGCCCGGCACCCCCTGACAGATACTATAGCAGCTGATGACGACTCCCACACTAGGCACAGCCCGACGAAAGACCAACGTATACACACCCCACACACAGAAGTCCTTGCTCGAAGTTATCTTGCATGGAATGGCCTTCACACTTACTCCCACATTAACCCAGGCGTACAACCGTTGCACACTAAAACAACTCAGTGCTCCGAGCTGTGGCATTTCATCCACAGAACTGGCGCAGGTCAGAACAGTGCCGCTTCAACCAGAGCCACTAACGCAATGGCAGACCATCACTGACACTTGCACAACCCCTGTCAGGTGGAACTGTACCGTGCACGTATGCTGCATTTACTGGGGGCACTGCCATTGGTAGTGCTGCGGATCAGTTACCGGCTGAGCTTCTGCCTTGCCAACGTTACCTGCGTGCAGCCTGTGTTGCATTGTCGCTCGTGCATATTCGAGTGGTCCATGGACGTCTGCCTATCCAACAGGACGGTAGCCGAACTGGATTTCGACATGTGTGTGCGCCCCCTGTTGGCCCACGACCATGAGTGTCACCGTGACACCCGTCTATGGGATGTCTGCATACTTGGCATACATGCTGGCAGCTGGACCTGGGAGATTGCAGAACTCCTCGTGTGCAGTGAGCAAATTGAGCCGCTCTCCTATTGGGCTGTAGTGCTAATTGGTGAAAGGGGGTGGACGCAGCACATCTGTCCGGACCTACTAATGGTTAGCCTCGCCGTCCTGTTCGATGAAGACGACGACCTCATGTTGGAAATGATTGCCTATGAAGCTGCACTAGCTTTCATGGACGTGTAACTACGTACCTGCAGACACAACAGTTTGGAACACATTGCACATGTGCCGACACCTTGTTGGATCTTGGGGTTCTAGTCAAATCTCCCGCGACGACAGTGGACATGGCTGCATTTGCCTAGACTCCGAATACATGAGCGGACAACAACGCGGGTAAACACACACCTGTGAATGGTGCAACACTCCCCCGGAGTGGACAGCGGCACTTGGCAACGTTCCACGTTCTGACATACTGCTGCATTGGTCTGCATGTTGTGGCACTTATCTTGGCCGTACTGACACGCATATGCTAATAAAGTCTACGCACCTTCACTTGTATTTAACTGTGATGAGTTTTGATTTGCATGACAATGTGTGTCTCAATGCCTATCTGGGTCATGGCCATACATGCATTACTGCACCATCAGGGATGTGGGGTTGTACTAGTACATTATCATCTCACAAGTTTCCTGCTGTGCCACATGTGAATGGCCATTTTCCACACACAAGCGGCAGCTGTTGTATCCTCTGTTCTGTTGTGCTGGTGTTGCTGTTTGTTCAACATTGTTGTAAATGTTGCGGTGCTCTGGATCTTATGTGTGTGTGTTGCATTGTAGGTGAGTTGCCCCTTCAGTTCTGAATTGGCTGGCCCTAATCCCTTTCAGGCGGTGTGGCTTTCACTTCTGTGCTTATGCAGTGCTGTGATGTTGCAGACTTGGGTAAATTGGGCTCTTGGTTGGAGTTGTGACTCTTGGGCATGGTTTGTCCGCAGATGTGCTCTACTTAATTGTGCATGTGTGCCATTGTGCCCATCTGCCCCCGTCCCCCCAGTGCCTGGTGGTTACTCACCCTGTTGCTGTTGTGTCGGGTCATGTTGAGCAGTGTCCGGTCCCCCAACTCCTGCCACCGTCTCCCCACTGATGACTGTGGACACCATTTCCTCCATCTCATCCAGTTCCTCCTGTGGCGCTGGACTCCCACCTCCAGTCTGCACTGCTGCCCTCTGGTTGTATGCGAGTTTCTGCTTGGTCTTGCGCTTCACATCATTCCAGCGCCTCTTGACCTCGTCCATTGTCCTCCTCAGCACTCCGACTGCATTCGCCTTGTCCAGGATGGACTGCCATATTGTATTTTTTGTTGCCAATGACACAGTGGAGGTGACGTATAGTTGTTGATGGTGTTCTATCACCTCCGTAATCAGGATCCTGTTTTCCTGCGGACTGAACCGCGCCTTCCTCTTCTTCTTCTCCTTGCCCTTCCCTGACCCCGAGGACCCAGGCTGGTCCTCCGTGGGGCTTGTGGGGATCTGGTTGTCCTCTGTGCTTGCTCCGGCTACCTCCATGGTGCTTCGCAGTTGTTTGTGTTTTGTGTTGCCGGTTTTATTGTGCTTTCTGCAGCCTGACTTGTGGGACTTGCAGGCCTGGCGCTATTTCTCGCTGGATTTTTTTATCGCGGCTGGGCACATCGCAACTTGTTTCGCGTTCGGGTTTGGGTTTTCATCGCCGTCCCGGTAATGTTATCGCGGACATTTGACGCGTTCTTGGGAGACTATCGCATCTTACCGCCGTGTTGAGAATACGACGTTATCCCGGAGTTATTTTCCCGCGATAGACGGCGATATGAAAACTTGCGTTAACCTATTTTGGCGGTGTTTATCGCACGTTCTTGAGAATATCCCCCATAGAGTAAGTTTCATTAAATAAAGTGAGACCAAAACAACAAACTTCCAGTCAGCAGTACCCGAGATATGTAATTTTTAAGTTTTATGTAAGCATAGCGCCTAAAAGTACAAAGCGCCATTTGCGGTAATCTGGTCATGCTAGACCGGTGGAAAGTCACAAGGTCCGGCAGACCGCAATGAAGTGCGGGCAGATACAGGGTCCAGGTTACTTCCGCTGAAAAAGTTAGCTTCTCACAGTCTATCATGAAGAGCCCAGTTCATGGTGGAGGAGGACGCGAGGATCCCAAAACTACACGATTGCACCTTTTCATGGAGAGGAGTGCACTGTGATGCCAGCCAAGGGTCCAGGACTTGGAGAGGCATTTCTTGGAGGGGGTGGGGGGGTCAGAGACTCAATCTAGCAGAGGCCAGCAGGACTCGAGTAGGTCCAGTTGCAGGTCCATACAGGTCCAGTTGCAGCAGGTCAGATGCGCAGGTGCAGGGAGGCCTCTGGAGCTTGTTGTGTCCTTGCACCACAGAACAGGAGTTCAGCCAACTAACCCTTGGATTCATTAAGGTAGCCTAGGATGAAGGGAGCAGGTACAGTCTTCCTTAGTAGAGAGCAGGATAGGCCTAAAGCAGCAGGGCAGTCCCCTGGGGAACAAGGCAAGCCTCAAGCAGCTGGACAGTCCTCTAATAAACAAGACATGCCTCAAGCAGCAGGGCAGTCCTCTGGGGAACAAGACAGTCCTTCCCCTGTAATGTCCACAGGTCCAGAAGTATGCTAAAGAATTGCTTTGATAGTCCAGTATTTATGCCTGGTACCAGCCTTTGAAGAGGGAAATTGTCTAGGCTACCCCCACATCTGGTTCTGGAAAGTTTTTCCCTTCCCCTGTCAAGGCTCCAAGAAGTCTGGGGTGATAAAAGACTAGTGTCAGGTTTCATTGTGTGTGTGGGAGGGAGGCAAGCCCTTTGAAATATTAGTGGGGCACGGAACAGCTCTGCCCCCAACCATCCTGCACTCACCTAGTCTCCTATTGTTCACTCTCTGAGCCCAATACGCATTCTTAATGGGAGAGCCATTAACAGGCCCAGGAAGGTGAACACTCATAGAGACCTTAGAAGCTATTGGGCAGGAAAATGTCAACTTTCTAAAATGGTATTTTAAAAATTATAATCTAAAATGTGACTTGACATTAAAGAGGATTTTAAATTACAATTCATTTGAGTCCAAACATGACATTTCTACCTGTTCCCAATGAAAAGTTAGCACTTAAATATAATAAAGTAACCTAAAGTTATTTTATATGAGAGGTAGGCCTTACAGTAGTAAAAACAAATTTAGGAGTTCTTCACAACCAGGACATGTAATACTTGAAAACACATGCCTCGATTTTGAAATGTAATGCACCCTACCCTGTGGGCTGTTTAGGGCCTACCTTAGAAGTGACTTATATATATTAAAAAGGAAGGTTTAGGTCTGGCAAAAGGTTTATTTAGGCATGTCGAATTGGGAGTTTACTACACTGCTAGCTGAAATGACAGATCTGAGACATGTTTTAAAGGGCTACTTTAGAGGGTAGCACAATGAGTGCTGCAGGCCCAGAATAGCATTTAATTTACAGGCCCTAGGTACACGTAGTACCACCTTAATAGGGAATTATACGCAAATTATATGTGCCAATTAGGTGTAAGCCTTTTGTGACATGCTTTAGGGAGCGAGCACAAGCACTTTAGCACAGATTAGCAGTTTTACATTTCCTGGTTGTGAAAAACTCTCAAATGTGTTTTTCACTATTGCAAAGGACTACATTGGGTTACCTTATGACATTTAATAAGTGATAACATTTGATTAGGAACAAGTAGGAAAGCTATGTTTCGTGGAATTGTACCCTGTTTAATGACAAAGTTAGATTTTAAGTCACAATTTGGAAAATGCTACTTTTAGGAAGCTGGCATTTTCTTGTCCTAACCTTTTGGTGCCTGCATCCTGTTCCTGGGTCACAGAACTAGGTGTAGTTGGTCTTTGAATATTCCTCCCAGACAGCCACACAATAGGGGGATTAGGTGTGCCTGGATGGGCCATCTTAGGCAGGATGGGGAGGGCGGAGCTGCGCACAACCCTACTTGCACTTCAATAGGCTGTTCCCTGCTCCCACACAAAGAGCTTCACACTAGCCTTTTGTGCCTTTAGCCAGGCTGGAGCCAGGGTAGGAAGTTCCAGGCACTTCTGTGTTGGGAAGCTCCAGACATTTCTCCCACTTCAAAGTAGGCACCAGGCCCTCTTCTCAGTTCACTTTCTAGACTTGTGAAAGTACTCTCAGAGGACCTCCTGCTATTGCGGCTTGCTGTGTACTACAGACGACTAATTTGCTGCACCAAGAAGTACTGCTCTGCTGCCTGAAGCCTGCTTTGCACCTCCTAGAGGTCTGCCCTGCTGCTTGAGCCCTGCACTTCCTCTTGAGCCCATGTCTACCATAGTGACTGCAAGGGCTAGTTGGCTGGCCCCAGGGACAGAAAATGATCCATGTATCTTGAACCTGCACCTGGACCTTGCCTGAGCAAGGCCTGGCTCTCTAAGTGGTGTTTCCCCACTCTTGGACTCTTGGAAGTGGTGCTAAAGGTGCCCAGATAGCCAAATTCAAAATTTGGAGCTTAAAACATTTCTGCCAAAACGTGCTCTGAGATCTGAGAGGACCCACCCAAGGTGCACCGCAGGTCGGCCTGACTTTGCGGCAGCTCCCTCTACTTTCTTCTCCACAGCAGCAAATCCTGTTCAGCGATTCCTTACAGAAGGGATATCCTGCCTCATTGAGCTCTCATCGGCTACAGCCTGCACTTTGTTCTGCTGGAGATATTCAACTTCCAAAAAAGAGACTAAGTCAGAATGTAGGAATCTTCACCGTGGCCTTGTCTGGTGGCTCTTCGATGATGACTGCTCTTTGGACACTGGCAGCTACCTTGCCATGCTGAACTTTACCTTCTCAGACCATTTTTCTTGAAATTTCTTCTAAGTCTGAAGGAGACTGGGCCGAAACCACTTTGTGTATCCGAACCACATACCATCTCAGTCGACCATAACTTTGCCCCAGTCTTGTGCCACTAAATCCGCAGTTGGCGCTTTGATCTTATAGGCACTAGTTTTCACTTTAAACATTAAAAATTCATAACTCCGGTTCACTGATTGGAGTTTTCTTGTTTTGGTGTAAAATAATTTATTAAAATATACTCTATTTGTCAAAATTGGTTTGGGAATTTTCTTGTGCTGTGTTTTGACTTAAGTACTCTTTGAGTCCTGCATAAATACTAAGTTAAGCCTGCCTGCTTTTATGCCAAGCTGCCAGAGGGATAAGCCCAGGTTAATTTAGTGACTGTTTGCGGTACAACCTAATAGGGTTTGTAGCTGTTGCTTGAGAAGAGCTCACACTGCCTTTGACCAACAACCCAATTTCCCACAGTATTGTACATAGGACAAGAAATAATATGCTTTCCTTCATCAAAAAAAATTTAACAAGCGCAATCATATAAAAAGTTCAGTTACATTGGTTCCAGAATGGGAAATTATATGACAAGAAGCTGGTAAGAGGAGGGCTGGTGGATGGAAATGGGAAAGCGTGGAAGTGAGGACAAATCAAGGTAGAAGTAGAAACCAGGAATGAGAAGATGAAATGGGGAGTACAGAAATGTGTAAGTAAACACATTTTTTGTTATTTGATGTAAAAGAAAAATGGAAAGAGTGCAATACAGGTGAAAGTCGAAGAGACTTAGAGGGAAAAAGTTCAGAGGAGATTCTTTCTTGTTTTTGCAAATGAAGATAATAGTATAGATGGGTTTCATAAAGGAAGGTTTTGAGTATTTTTATGAAAAATTAATCGTGATTCAGACTGCTGAAGTTTCATTCAGAATGAGTTCCAAATGGTTGTGGAATGAATTGTGTGTCTGCGATTTGGGGGTTGAATTTCCTAGTTTCAAGTGTTACATTCTGTAGGGTTCTTAAGTTGAGTTTGTTGTCAGACTTGGAGTGGATCGCAAATCTCACATACCCTGATTTGTTAACGTAATTTTATTCTGGCCTCAAGGGGAAACCACGGCAAGTTTCTGAGTACTGCAAGTGTATGTTTGTATGTTTTGGTTCCTGATAAGAGTCTTCCAGATGAGTGTATGACAGCTTTGATTGTGGCCAGGAGTTCGGCAGATAGGGCTGAGGTGCTGTACTCCACTTTGGATTTGACCTGAGACTGAACCACCTGTCGAGAGTAATTGGAGTGGAGGAATGATTTAATCCTTTTGATTGCAGAGTGTCTTGTGCTTTGAAAGCCATAGGCTTCACATCAGATGGCATGGTAAGATGTTCATCAATCCTTATGCCCAATGTGTTTACCTCCTTTGTTGGTGGAAAATAGATTTTATTGTTGCTAAATGCTGAGCCATTCATCAGAGATTATTGTTGTTTGCTTAAGAGGTATCCATTGTCTCAGACATTTGTTTCAGTAGGTTCTGTGACATTTGGTCCTTAGACTTCTAAATGCAGGGCTTTAGAGTGGTGATGTCTTATGGTGCTGATACCGTCAGGTAGATCTGGGAGTCATATGCATATGATGAATTGCCACATCAGATCACTCCATCAGGATTCTTAGTGGTTTGGTGTAAATATTAAACAGTAGTGATATTAGAATGGAACCTTGGGGGACTTCATGTCACATATGTGATCCTGCATGACTGCCTACCAATTCATAATAATGGTTTTAAGTTAGTTAGGAAAGACCAATACCGGTGGACCCAACACCATTGCCCATGTAGGTCTTCAAGATGTGAAAAAGCCGGTGGTGATAAACTGTGTTGACAATCAACATCCCATATTGATCCAAACTCACTATATCCCCATCCCAAAACTTTGGCCGAGAACTGTCTATATCCATATACAGAAACGGTAACAACCTAATACAAGCCTCTGAACTGAACCTCTCCATATTCGACCGCCACTTCCCTGATCTTGCCAGGCACTCACAAATCTCCTGTACCTCCTCCCCCTAAACCACATATCTCCACAATCCTGCCTCTCCAAGAAGAACCTGTCACGCCACAAACCTCAAGCTCCAACTACTGTCACTTTCCCCTCTCATCACTTCCCATATTTCAACCCAGAGAAGCCAAAATCAAACTGCAACAATTGATTCTTCTACTTTAAGGCCCACTTCCCCTACACCCGATCCTCACACACCTCCAACCACATCTCAATCACATCAGGCTAGTTCCTCCCATGCCCCCCTCCCTAGGTCTTAATGACCACCAGTCAATCCCACTCTCTCCAATCGAGCCAACTGACTTCCAACTTATGCCTATACTTTCCCGCTTGAACTTCAAGTCAACACAATATCAGAAGAAATCACTACTATTCTGAATGACACCAAGATTCACTCTATCTCGGTCTTTAACCTCACAACTTTAGCAAACACTAACCCAGGCACAATCATGCACTCCGTCAATCCTCGCTCTACCCTCTGAGTGACTATCCCCTCCACTGAGTACCACGTGAAGCCCAGGCGTACCACTAATGGAATGTTGCAGCTAGAAGCAGAAGCGCTGTGAAACTCCTCCAACCAGTGCTTAATTTGAGCCGTTGCTTTCTGGTGCTCAGCACCGGCACTTAATTGGTTTCCGGTGCTCGGCACAGGCACCTAATTGTCAACAACATACTTAGAACAGTCCACCATATGGTGACGCTGCTCATCTAATTTAGAGATGAGCAGTACAACGGTAGTTTAGGACTACAATATACATTAAAATTGCTAATACCTGCCTCCCCAGCCATTCTTTTTGATTTGGGGACCTTGAATAATCTGAACTGTCGCATTTACATGCGAGAGAGATGGTTAGTAGTTGTTTTGGCAGCGATGACAAGGGCAATGGGTGGTGCAAGCTGCAGTGGCCTCCTGGTCAGAGCCCTGGTACTTCATATTTTACAAATTAAGCACTGGCTACAACAATACTCTCAGGTAACCCTGCTATTCTAAGATTCTGGTCAACATTGGCACTAGTAGGATGCTGCCAATTCTATCGTCCTCCTAGATCCCCCGCCCTGCTCACTTCCATCCAACCTGATAAATCTCAACAGAAATCATCACCCAAGATAAACTGCATGCTCTTAAACTGCAGTTCAGCAGTCAAGCATGCCACTTAAAATGCAGAATCTATACTTTACATGAAACTGACCTCTACTTTTTGACTGAAACCTGGCTTAATGACCACTCTTCCCCTATTATTGACCTACTTCCTCCACCGGTTTCTCAATCATTTGTCGTGCCCGGAAAGGCCGCATTGGTGGAGGAATTGCTATCATACACAAAAATGACTTGTGCCTAAAAGCCTTCTGAAAATCAGAATACCCCACTTTCAAATATCTTGGATTCGAACGCTCCTCCAAAGACTCCAATCCTATCAAATTCCATGCCATCTATCACCCCCCAGGAGAAAAACAATCATCCTTCAAAGATTCAACAGACTTAATAACGCTAAACTCCCTGAATAACTCCACAGATGTTATACTTGGAGACAAACCTACACTTGAATGATATTGAAGATTCAACAACACAAGCCATTTCCACCCTCCTTGAACGAAATTACCTCATACAATTCTGCAAAGAGCAAACTCATAAAAAAGGCTCGGCCCTCAATGCAATCATTGCCAACCATAATTCCTTTTCCCTCCATTCTATCCTCCCACTACAGCAATAAAATGGCAGAAGTTCTTAACATGGTCAAAAAAACAAGAAGCGTCACTTCTAGATCCTTGTTCAATAAAGACCTTAATATGGAAAGACGACAACTTAGATTGAATGAAAGAATCTGGAGACAACAACCATCACTGGACCATCTCTCCCTCCTCCAAGCCGAACGCCCAAAATACAAGAAGCTTATCTACAGAGCGAAATCTTCTTTCTTTCGAGCTCAACTTGACCAATCTAGAAACAGAACTAAAGACCTTTTCAACGTTATCAAACAACAAACCTCCACATTTCCACAGCATGCATCTGAAGCCTCTATTGAACATTGTGAGGAGTTTGCCAAATTCTTTGCAGAAAAAATAACAAGCATCAAACTCTCTCTCAGCACCCCCACTTCCCCACCACCCCCTTCCTCTGCTTGTTCTCCTCTCAAAGAGGATCCCAACCCTTCCACATCGCTGACTAACGAAGGTCTCCTAAAACCCTCAACGACTGGCTTGAACGACAACAACAACGTTCAACTAAAAACAATGCATCCAGGACTAAGTTTGATAACATTTCTGAAGAAGAGGTCATCAAAATACTTCATCATCTCACCTCTCGGATCCTCTTTCCTCTTCTCTAGTCAAAAATCTTAGCCATATCATCTCTCCTACATAGAGTAGAAAAATAATCTCCTCACTATCCAGTGGCTCTATGCTGGCCTCTCTTAAACTCAGCCAATTCACTCCCTCCCCCCATCAAAAAGCCAGAAGCTGACCCAAATGACCTAAACAACTATAGACCAATAACTAACCTCCCTCTCCTTGCCAAAACTATTGAAAAATGTATATTATCACAATTAAACAATCACATTGACAAATTCAACCTCCATGACACTTTCCAATCTGGGTTCAGGAAAAGCTGTAGTACGGAGACTTCAATCCTGAATATAATCAACAACTTACATAGATCTCTTGATGCTGGTAAGGCCTGCCTCCTAATTCTCCTGGAATTGTCAGCAGCTTTTGATCCAGTCAACCGCCACATCCTGCTAAGCATCCTCTCACAGAGTGCAGGCATCAACAGAACTGTCCTACAGAGAGTGGTTTGCCACATATCTTAACCAACGCTCTCAACTAATCAAACTAAACAATGCCACCTCACAAGCAGTTTCAGTCCCATAAGGAGTCCCAGAAGGATCAATACTATCCTCTGCCTTATTCAACATCTACATGGAACCCCTGACAGACATCTTGAAACAGGCCAAAACCACATACCACCTCTATGCAGACGACACTCAACTCTACATCAAAATATCTTCAGCTAACGGCATCCAGCACCTGAACAACACTCTTATCAAGGTACAATCCTAGCTGACAAATAACCATTTAAAACTCAACCCCAACAAAACCGAACTTCTCCTCATCCAGACAAAAGGAAAATCTCAGCCTATTCACAACTGGATCAGCAATCTAGATGCACTAAACTGCAAACTTTCTATCGCCAACTCTGTGAAGTCTCTAGGGATAACACTTGACAAAAACCTAAACATGGAAAAACATATTAAAGCCTCAGCAAAAATTGCCCGCTTCACTCTAAAACACTTTTAAAAAATCAAACCCTTCATCCCCCCTGATGATTTAAAGACAATAGTTCAATCCTTAGTCCTCTCTAAGCTGGACTACAGTAACACAACTATCACAGGTGCCCCAAATAGCCACCTTATCCCTATGAGGTCTACACTCAATGCAGCGGCAAGATTTCTCTCTGGGGAAAGTCGCTTTGTTCACATCACTCCCACACTCAAGAAACTCAACTGGCTACCTATTGAAGCAAAAAGCATTTTCAAAAACTGGCCAAAAGAGGCCCCAGCGAAGTTCCAACACTCTACTCCTGATTCCTCCCAAATTTAAGAAAGAAAAATCACTTACCCATCCCTTCTCTGGGAATGCATCTAGAATTTGGAATTTCCTACCCAAGGATTCAATCATTCCTCTACTTCAGAAAAAAACTGAATTTATTTCTTCGCAATAAATACCTGAATACTCCCGCCCAAAATACTTGTCCTACTGCCTTACTTTCTCTCTCCAAACTATTTCAACCCATCCATCCCTATCTTTAGACCTAACTGTTCAGTCACTCCTCCTACTACTAAAAAAACCAAAACCTTCCATCTCTACCCACCGAAATTATTAATCCTCTACTCAACCGTTTATTGTATATTGAAACTGTTTACTTTGTATTACCCTGTATGCATATTATTATTTTGTTTTTTTCTGTGTTTTCCTTGTAAATTGCATGTCTATCCAAACATTGTAAAGCGCTCTGATACGCCCAGGTCAAGTCTGAACTATATTAAACTCAAACATAAATAAATAAATGAATCAAGCACCAATAAGTCAGGAAGGACAAGAAAATGTGCTGATCACACATCTAACAAACAATGGGGCATATTCTCAAGGACCCATCACCTAGTTAGCAGCACTTTATCGCAGCCAAAGTGGCGATAAATTTAACGCACCATTCACAAGCTGGTGTTAACAGCCCATAACACCAGTTTACCCCGATAGCAGCCGCAAAAAACATCGCCACAGATGACCCCCCGCAACTATCGCTAATGAGATGCAGAGTAGGCGTACCCGTGCAAAAAGCCACGAAAACACCACTCCGCAACATTCTCAACGACCAGCCAGATCGGCGAAAAGACCACGAAACATGCGATAATGCATGTTAGCAGCAGGAAATTAACACCTGCTCTGACCTGGTGTAAAGTCGGACGGCAGCCTGCACCACAAAAGGAAGCCCAGCCCACAGCCACACCTGAAGAACAATAGATGCCATGGAGCCACTCACCATGCACCCCGGAGCCCCGAGAGAGCAACAACACCCACCGCCACCACACCCCCCACCCCCTGGACACCCACCGCCCCCCCACCCCAGACCAACACTGAGGCAGCGCAGACAAAGACAGCGACACTCCGAAAATGCACCAACCCCACAGACCCAACACCAGAGAATGTCATTGCCCACTACATGCCCAAAGGGACAACCCTCCTCCGCAGCCTGACCACCATAGCCCACAAGCTGACGGTACCAACACAGCGGACAACCAACATCCCTCGCAGATAAAGCTGCTGGCCGTGCTGCACGTGTTGGCCTCTGGTACCCTCCAATCAACCTCCGCCTGAGACCGAGGAGTCACACAGCCTGGCCAATCCAAGTCCCCCACAACAGTCATGGATGACACCATCAGCTTGGTACCCCACTATCCATACCTCACACACACTGCGCAGGAACAGCCGGAGACCAAGCAAGGCGTGTACGCCACAGCTGGCTTTCCGCACATGTCAGGGGGCAATTGACTGCACACATGTCCTACTAGTGGCCCCTGGCGACACAGCACACAATAAGCACAACAGAAAGCGCACGTATCCCACCAATGTGCAGGCAATAGTGGACCACCGTGGAATCTCCGCCAACGACTTCGCCAACCACCCAGGCAGTGTGCATGATACCTGCACCTCCCGACAGTCCATCATCAACCTGCACCACCAGGATGGCACCCACGGAAATGCACTGCTCATTGGCCATTACCAAATGCACACACCACACACCTCAACTCCACAATCATGCAGCACAGAACACAGGAAATGCACACGTCACAAGCCCACATACAACATGCACACCCACCAGACATGACAGCACAACTCACTGTGGGAACCTGGGCCAGCCATGTACATGAGCCATCAACGGCATGACACCTCGGACACACAATAGCAGAATGTCGGAAGAGGTGGGGACCAGGCTTGTGCGAAGGAGGCAAGGGACCTATGAATGAGAATGTACACAATGCCAAGTGTGGCGTGGATGTGCTGGCCAGACTGCAGTATGCAGACCACACACATATCCATATCGACTCGCACCGCTGGTGTTTGGAGTGTAGTGGACAGTGGACGCAACCATGTCACCCCAGCCAGTGGGGAAGTCGCGGAAATGTAGCTTGTGACGCCCCCCGTAAGTGTGAGCGGAGTGGGCTGGCCCGGCGTATGCCAGGCCAACGTAGGGGTGTGAATAAAAGGCACGTAACCCTGGGCGTGGTCCTCTTCCGGAATGCCCAACGTCTCTGTCAGGGCGGCGCCCCTCACCCCGCCATGAGGCTGACACCGTGAGCGGGGTTGCCAGCGATCCTGTGCGCCTGCTGCACCCCGGGGCGCTGGTCCCCAAATCAGTCCTGCCCGCCCCTGCGCACCCAGACCTCAATGCCCACCTTCTGACACCGGCGTGTGTCGATGAGGGCACACCACGTGCAGGTGCAATCTCCAAGCCCGAGGCCTGCGGCCTTGGCAGCCTCCTCAGACCATCACGGCCTCTGCAACACAGGCCTGCAGTATTCCTTTCACGTTGACGTACTCCACCGGCCTGCACAGCGGACAAGTAGGTCACACATTTGGAACTGAGTCTTGATTACACCATGGCAGAGCACATAAATCATGGCTGAGTGTATGTCACTATACAGCCTTCGATGTGGTGCCAACAGGTTCTAGTGTTACATCACAGCCGCAAGATTCTGTGGGCCCATGCGGACTACTGCTCTCGGGCTACACTGCGCTCGAGTAGGTCACAGAATTGGAACTGAACATCGATTATTCAAAGGCAGAGTAGGAATCATTGCACGCAAGGAGAGGTATAAGAGGATGACGCGTTGCATTTGGGAGGAAAAAAGAATCATCATTACTGAGGTGATCGAACACTACCGACAACTGCCCTGATGTCACTAACTCACGTGGCTGTGGCCCACTGCTGACCGCTGCCTCCGGCCTACACTGCGGTCCAGTAGGTCACAGAGTCTTAAATCGTCAATGCCGGAGTTCATATCAGTGTACCGGCATCATCGCAGACTGCATCCCCGCTCAGCCCCGGTACCACTAAGTCTGTTCCCCGACATTCATGGACATTCATGGACACTCTCTGGTCGTACATTGGTGGCGTTTGAGTCTATGGACTAGGGGGTAGTTTTCATCCTCATGCAGCTGATACCGAATTGGTGGTGGCAACGAGGCAGTCGCTTTCCACTCCTCCATTTGCTGCTTCCGGATAGCTTCTGCCCTCTGCATCATGCCCTGGAAGAACACCTTCCACTGTCCCCCGAAACACTCAGCGACATTCACCTTCGACATCGACGAGGACCCGCTAAGTCTGCGTGGCCCTACCTCAGTGGACCGCAAGTCACCGTCCCATGGCGGTGTGCCTGTGCCTGCCGCTGTGCAACCGGGGCCACTAACTCTGTGCAGCTCAAGTCAGGGACCCTGTCTGAATGAATATGGGATGACCTCTGTGACGGTGGTCTTGGGGTCATCGAAGCCATGTGCATGTGGCCCTGCGCTGTCCGCTGCCTCCGGCCTCAACTGCGGACCACCAGGGCTCACACATCAAATCGAGTCCTGACCGGCCCGGACGTCGCATCACCGCAGGAGGCACATGCCACCATCGCCAGGGCCAACTCCAACCACCATCTGCCAGAGTCAAGACAGTGGTACTAGAAGACTGACGGAGTTGCTCAGACCTGTCGTGGATGCCATCATCTGCCTGATCCCCTGCTCAGCACTCCAGGTGCCACTGACTCAGTGCACCGCTACCAATGGACCGTTACTGATTGAGTTATGTGATGTGGAGATGTTGCGCAGCAATGTCACCTCAGGCAGTGTGGGAGACCTGGGACGTTGATGAGGAAGTTGATGCAGGTCTAACACACCCCACTGCATCTGCATCAGGAATATCCCGAATGGACACAATCCTAGTTATTTTCATCACATGAGCGCGCACAGCTCTAGTGCCCCAACCTCAGTGCACTGCAACTCACGGACACTTATGTTTGTATGTTGGGTGACCTCTGTACTTGCTCCGGCTCCCTCCATGTTGCTCAGCAGTTGACTCTGTTATGCAGGTGTTTTCTGTTTCCATTGCACTGGTGTCCACTGTTCAAGTTGTTGCCAGCACCGAGCACTCCGTGAGGGCTGGCTTATGCTCACCCCACACACATCCAGCACAGGCGTCACTGTACATGTGGCCCTAACAATAAAGGGGCCGGGCGCACGTGCCCGTAGCCAGTTCAACATAATATCTGCGTGTGTCTCTATGGCAGTGTGGGTCTCCTTTGTGGGGTGTAGGTGGTCCCTGAAGGGTAATTGACACCCACGTATGTGATCTAGTTCGCCTTCCATGGGTTCGGACCACACCCGCACCTGTTCGGCCACCTCCTTTTGGCATTCTGACACCTGGCATTGGGGTGCCATGTGTGGGACGGTGAAGTGTTGTGGGCCTGCCGTGCTTGCGTGTGCTTCATGCTGTGTGGTCTGTTGCAGGGACTGGGTTCTCCTCTAAATAGCTTGTCTGCCCTTGTCCTGGTGGTGGGTTGCGTGGGATGTCCATGGGCTGTTGTAGGGCGTGGGTGTCGAAGGTGTGTTGGTCGTGTCCTGCATCACTGATGGGTTGTCTGGTCTGACTTGCTGGAGGTGTTGTTTGTCCCTCTGCAATGTGAAGGTGAGATGCATGTTGACATTGTGTTGACATTTGTTGGCGCATTGTTCTTGTAGACATGCAGACTGTGTGACAATGTACATTGTGACTGTTTGGGCGGTGCTGGCAATTTTAGGGGGGACAGTGGACATTTGGACTACATGACTGTTGTGAGGTTGTACCCGTACATATGCATTTCACAGTTCCCTGCTCTGTCACACGTGATTGGCCTGTTTCTGTGCATGGGCGGACCCAGTTGTGTCCCCTGTTCTGCAGTGTCGGTATTGCATTTTGTGCCATATTGTCATGGGATGTGCTGTGATTGCCGTGTGTGTGTGCTGCAGTGTGCCACGGGGATGGGGGACATGACCCTGGGTTATTGTGGGTGTGCAGTGTGCTATTGTGCCCATCTCCCCCCGTCCCCCCAGGACCTGTTCGTTACTCACCCTGTTGTTGTTGTGTCAGGTCCTCTCGAGCTGTGTCCGTACTCCCACCTCCTTACACCGTCTCTACACTGATGACTGGCCTCCATTTCCTCCAGCTCCTCCTGTGGCGCAGGACTCCCACCTCCTGTCGCCGAAGCTGCCTTCCTGTTGGCAGCGGTTTGGGCCTGGTTTAGGTTTTCATGTCATGCCAGCGCCTCTTGGCCTCCTCCATTGGCCTCCTCGGCACTCCGGCTGCATTCAAGGTGGTCTGACTGTGGGTCAGTTGCTGGTAGTGTTCTGTCACATCCGTGACGCTGGTCTTGTTTTCCTATGGATTGCACCCCGTCTTCCTCTCCGTCTTCTCCTTGGCCTTCCCCGACCCGTTGGTCCTTGCTGGTGGTCTGTGGGGCTTGTGGGGTTCCCGTTGGCCTCTGCGCTGGGTCAGGGTGCATCCATGTTGCTACGCACTTTGGAGTGTTTCTGGTGTGTTGTTTTTGTTGCTTCTGTGGTGCATTTTCCCGCCAGACGCGTGGGATTTACAGGCCTGCCGCTGGTTTTCGCTGCTTTTTGTATCGCGATTGGCCTCATCGCAGCTTTTTTGGCATTCGTGTTTCGCATTTTTGCGGCGTGGCGTTGATTTTAACGCGGTCAGTTGATGCGTTATCTGGAGACTATCGCATGGTACCGCTGTGTTGTGAATACTTGGTTAACACGGCATAAATGTCCCGCGATAGACTGCGATGTTGAGGGTTGCATTAAGTCACTTTTGCGATGGTTATCACACGTTCTTGAGAATATGCCCCAATGGATATTATTCATGTTTTTAGGATTGCAGTTTTGGGAGAACAGCCACTCCAAAAGCCTGATTGCTAGGATGCAAGGAAATGAATGTATTGAATGTGTTTGTTCAATGGGATGCCTACTCATTTCTCTAATAAAGTGAGATTTAGGCTTGTCTTTTTTAGAGGAATAATTTGCCCAGTTTTTAAGAGTCTGGGAAGATGCCTTCTTTCATGAACGAGTCGATTAGTCAGCACTATCAGTTGAAGAATAAAGAGAAGTTCTCTTTGATGATGATTGAAGGTATTAGATCATTGTGGTAGAAGGTAGGTTTTTATTTTTGGATGATGTGATTTAAATTGGTTTCAATAACTGAATCGAATTTCCACCATATTATAGTATGTAGAGATGGTAGTTGATCATTGAAAGTTGAATTGTTCAGTGCAGTGATGGGTTTTTTGAGTTTGATCAGATTGCGAGGAATTCTATTCCACCCCCTTAGCTAATTCCCATGGGCAGTTCAACAACGAGTCCTTGAATTGTTTTTGAATGTGACTAGCTTAATTGGCAAGCACTTTCATGATTTTTTTCTCACTTCTTTGACAACAATTGTGATGAGCATTGTGTGGCCATTAAGTGGGCATTTCTTCTTTCGCAGGTTGCAGGATCCCATAGAAATGAGGGAAATCATTTGTTCATGTGCCTGCCTACCATTACAGATGCTGGCACCTGGATACAAAGGACCCAGAGACATGCACTTAGGGGGAGATTTACTAAGATTTTGCGCCGTGTTTGTGTCACAAAGTGACGCAAATCGGAGCAAAATCTTTTTTACCCTATTTATTTTCCAGCGATAAACAAGTATAGTGCTGGAAATAACGGAAAAGTATTGCAAAACAGTACATCGGGGCGTACCAAGGGTGGAGTATGGGCCTTCCCTTGCAGCCACCCAAGGTTTCTCATGTTAAACCCTATTTACTAAATAAAGTAGATTCGGTTTGGCATGAGAAAACTGTACCCTTTTCAAGTAGGCGCACGGAGGGAGAAATGCTTTCATTTCGCCTTCCTTTTCCGACTTTGCATGCGTGTGCACTGTGCAGCACGCATACAAAGTGGGAAAAACTTTGCATTGTGTCTGGACATTGTACTTGGACAGGAAGGATAGTCTTCCTGTACAAGACCTATGCTAGACTAATGCACACACCCTAGCGCTATAGCGCTAGGGTGTGTGCTTGGTGCACGACAGCTGTAAAAAGTGCCAGCGCAAGGGAAAGGGGAGGAGAGAGCCATATCTCTGAAGATATGGCGCTCTCCTGCTCCCTCCCTGTCGCACAACGCAGCGCAGCCTCGCGGGGGGCTGCGCTGCGTGAATTGTTTGTAAATCTCCCCCTTAGCGTGTGCAGCTGGAGATGGCACAAAGTTGATGTTACTTAGAAGGTTTATTGGGTCTGCATTTCGCCTACGTGGGAAACTCTGACTCCCTTCCAAAATCATACAGGAGTTGCCCCTGCAGAGCAAATGACTGACGGGTCAAACAGTCAATGTATATGTATGAGCATACTGCATCCTGAAGGGGGGGGCACCTGCACATAAATCATGTGCTAATTAACAGAAGTAGCACATGCAGTGCAGGCAGCTGATTTTTTTAGAATGGGGCAAATGGACCTTTTGGGTGCAAGAAGTGAATGTGCACAGCTGTCCAATCTAGTAGTGCATTGCTACCATAATCAAGCCATTGGTCCCATTGATATTTTCAGAAATGGAAGCCGGTCACAGCCACTCAATACCACATAGCTCTGTACAGTTACTTTTTTCAATCAAATGTAGGTCCCCAAAAATATATGCCCTATATATACAACGTCTGTCCACTCTACTATAAACAATCATTTGGTAAAGTTGATGATCGATGCCCTAACTTTATGCACTTTCAATTCTTTCTCTAAATGTGTTAAATGAAGCTTAAACGATATATTGGACCTGTATTTCGCCTTGCACTTTCAATTCTACTTGTAAATGTGCTTTGTGAAATGAATAAAATAATGTGTTTTTGCTGCCGTTCATACATGCCAGGGCAGCAATGATTCATTCCATTCCATAAATGTTAGCTGATTGTACTCCCTAATCGATGGTGCCTCGGAAGCAGGAGCCTGCAGTAATCAAGCCATTGGATTGCATATATACATTGTACACAATTATTTATGTACTCCATAAACCATGTTTATTTCTGTACTCGCAGATTAACACATACTAGAAATGAGTCTTGTCGATAGCTACATCACTGCAGTAACTGCACAGCGCCATTTTTGCCAAAGGATTTCCTATTAAAGGAATCCGATGTTTACTTTCCTAGGATTGTTTGCAGCTCAGCTTTTCAGGTTTTACGTCACTAAGGCATTAATGTGTTCTGATATGGTATACTTTTACAATAAGCAAACATGAAAAACTCACAAAACTCCTGACTCAATCAATCAAAAAAAAAAAAGCTTTATTCGGTTTACAGGAACCATAAAAGCATACTAAAAATAATACATACAAATTCAGCTCCATGAAACTATATAAAATATTTATGAAAACCTATATGCCTCTTTAAGGCCTCAGCTCTTAAATCATTAAAATTCATAATAGTTGCTGCAGAAATTACTTTCTAGTTCATCATTAGCTTGTTATTTTATCAAATCCCATAAAGCACAAAATACAAAACAAACTTTATGCAACAATATCCTATTTACAACCCGGGCCGTATAAAATGGCAGTGTACTGCCGAGTAAAATTCAACTTTTCATAGTTCAGGTTCTTCATACAAGAGCATCTCTAAATGCGAGTTGCTCTTTCTTGTTTTTATAGCTGTCTGGATATAAAGTGCCACGGCATTACAAACTTTCAAATCCTTCAGACTACATATATGTTCAAAAGCCAATTTATACATGTACAACCTTTCTCTTCGGAACAGGGGCGTAAATAGTCTTTCCTAATCTTTATATAAAAATCACAAAAAGAATAAAGTGCAAAGTTGTTTGGTTCGTAATACCATCGCATAGGCATTTTGGCAGATTTCGGTTCCACTTTCCCATTACCGGGAAAGCTATTAAAAGGTGAGCCAAGCCCATGCGCAATCTTGTGAGGTAGAATCTATGTGTGGTATTTGTAACTAATAGCAAATAACTTGGAATACCTAACCCTATAGTTATCCCCAAGTAATCTTTTGTGAGAGGTTTTGTAATGGCTTCTACTTCTCGTCGAAGTGTACGGGACTCAATCAGGTCTTAATTTTCCTTTTTTCACACCACTGTATTTGGGATGGGTTTTCTTGGTCAGGGTTTATGCCACATTCTTTTAAAAGGTTATTTATATATAATAGCCAGGGGATGTTCTTCCCATGATTTAATGCAATAACATCTCTAATTACATCATGTGTGAATTTCGTACCCTCTTTTCTCCATATACCGTGCCATGTATTTAGGCCTGCAATACTTATAGAGTCGCCCATGTAAACAGCCCCTAATTCTTTGTGTATACTTTAAATGGGGGCTGAACTTGGTACCGCCAAAAGTCTCCGAAGAAAAGAATTTTCCTGTGTATAAATACTTGTACAATTTGCGGCTCCCCATAGAGCTGCTCCATAACAGGTACTACCTATACACTGGGTCCTATAGAAGGTCATAATTTCCCTTATAGGTTTATTTCCCATCTTTTTGGAAAATCTGAAGAGTGCCTCTGTTGTTCTAATGAGCTTGTTCCTGCAGTGCTCGATATGTGCTCTCCAGGAACCATTTGCTTCAAAAACTAGCCCCAGATATACAAAAGATTTTGTTGATTCAATGGGAACATTTTTTACATGATGGGCCTTTGTTTTTGCTTTTCTATGACCGCACACCATTGTAAAAGTTTTTTTAAGATTTAAAACCAAGTCTTTTCTAACCATAAAATCTGCAAATTTTTCTATTAAAAGCTGTAAACCGTTTGCTGTTCTTGATAAAAGTACTGCGTCATCCGCGTACAATAAAATCAGTACATTACGACTTCCAACTTTTGGGGAATCAGCTTTCAATTCCTGCAGCTCCTTGTCGACCCCGTTTATATATAGTGAAAACAGCAAAGGGGCCAACACGCAACCCTGCCTGATACCCCGGGTAACTTTAAAACTTTCAGTGCATTCACCATCTATCCCATAGCGGACTTTCGCACTCAAATGCCTATAGATTTGTGAAAGAAATACCACAATATCTTTCGGAGCTCCAATAAAGGATAATGTCTGCCACAACTTAGAGTGGTTTACTAAGTCGAAGGCACTGGTGAGATCAAGAAAACATAAATGTAAGTGGCCGCTTTTTACAGTGGTATATTTACTAATCAAAACGTGAAGGTTAACACACTGTTCTGTAGTCCCAATTTCTCTACGGAAACCATATTGTGTTTCAGTGAGAATATTATATTCCCCTACCCACAATTCCAACCTCTCTAATAATATTCTGCCCAACAATTTTGAAGTTGTATCAAGGAGGGAGATAGGGCGATAGCATTTCGGATCGCCCCTATCTCCCTTCTTGAATATCGGGACAATAATACTTTCCGTCCATGACCTTGGAATCAGTCCCTTTATAATTGCATTAAAAACCCTATATAGTATCGGTGCCCATAAATCTGGTTTACATTTAAAAATATCTATGGGCACCCCATCTACCCCTGGTGCTTTACCATTGGTGCTTTTTTCCAAAGCCGTTTTTACTTCTTCGACTGTAAATGGCTTCAGGTTGGGATTTTCTATGATTATAATTTTATCATCACTATCTAAATTTTCTTTGTGGTGGTCAGGACTACCAATCATTGTTTCGATGTGTTGTTCCTTTTCAGGGTTAAAAACTTCTGAAAAATGGGTTATCCAAACCTGGGGCTGTACTAAACATTCTATTTTCACGGCACCACAGTCTTTAAAATAAGGATGGTTTAAAACTTTCCAAAAAAGAATAGGATCTTTCGTGTCCGCGACCCGTGTCAAATTCTCCCATGCCTCAGTTTGGATCTCCCTCTTTCTTTTAGCAACAGCATATTTATATATCTGCCTACGATTTTGGACCAGCTTCCTATCTTTTGGGCTGGCATTTACAGCCTCTCTTAAGAGTTTATTTGCTGCCGTACATTCTGTATCAAACCAGCCTGCTAATTTTTGTCTAAGCTTCTTACTCCTATTCGGTTTTAATCCTTGCGAAATTTCAGTAGTGATATTAAAAAAAGCCTTTATAACCTGACTATTTGTTGCCTCCTGGTCGGTACAAATTTCGATATCATTTTTACGGCTAGCCATTAGTTTTTCTGTAAAATTATTTGGGTTTATTCCGGTCCATTTAATTGATATGCCATTTTCTCCCTGAGTGGCAATGGTGGGTGTAATCTGACCGTCTAAAGAAGTGGATAATGGTCACTTAGAACAGTTTTTTTAACCACCATTTTTAAAATTTGATGTTGGGCTTGTCCCGAGATCAGAATATGATCAATGGTTGATCCTGGTTGATCCTGGTCCTTGTCCAACAAAGGTGGGTAACACTGGGTTTCCCTCCACAGTTACTTGATCTACCATCTCTAAATTGTACTTATACATCACCATGTTAATTAATTCGCCATAGGTGTTGTGATGAAAATGGCTATGGTTTCTTATGCCGCCATTACTATATCCGCAGAACTTCCCTTCATCATCACCACATTTCCCAATATTGAAATCCCCTACCCAAATTAGCAAATAATCAGACTTAATCGCCTCAACAAAAATGTCTAGCTCCTTCTCTAGTGTTATAATGACTTTATCCTTTGTTCTATCAAAGACATTGTTATAAAAATTAATAATAACAAAACATTCTGAATCCTTTGACAGATGCAACAATTGGTAGTACGGTGAGTTAGTGGATTTTCTTCGTAAAATCAAAGAAGATGTAACAGAAAGAAAAGTTGCCAGCCCACCTTTAGCCCTTCCACTCCTTGATGATATTGCTTTTGTATCTATTATGGAAAACCCATCGATTAAAAATGGTTCAGTGTGCCATGTTTCTTGTACACAAATTATTTGCGATTTTTTAACAAAGTCCGGCCATGTGTTATTTTCTAATTTTGTCTTTATGCCGGCGATGTTCCAAGATACTAAATTAAGGTTTTGCATACTCTTATTCTCATTTAGGGGCTCATCCTGTGTGAGTCAATCACAGTCTTCCAAACTTGCAAGCAGGGCAAAGTGATTTGTCACCTCTAAATTTAAAGGGACCGTTGAAAATGTATCTTGTATCCTGTGGGGACAATTATCTTCGGGAAGTATGTTTTGCGGTGCAGATCCCACATATGGCCTTGACGGTCGATTAAATGGAGCCAGTATACTGTCGTTTGTATTCAGGAAAAGAGCCTGGGAATTTCCTACTCTTTTCTGTGGCTTATAGAAGAAGCCCAGTGGAAGGGCCACCACCTGCGACTTTTCGTATCAATTTTGTGAGGCAAAAAGAATTCTTTCAGCAAGGTGTGGTTGATTAAAATTAATTATAACACAATCCCCAATAAAAGATTTTCTTAGACCTCCCACCCAGCTAACTCTTCTGACCATATTTATGTGTCTATCTATTCTTGACCCCAGGTCTGTATTACATGTTAACCAGTGTAACACTTTATTTTTCAATTGGGAATAATCCTCAGTTTTCCCCTTTAAAAGGGACGGGACATTTCCCAAGATCACCACATATGGTGTGGACTCTGGCGGTAAATGAATAACTGGCAGTCTCGGCGCGATGTTCATAGTCGTACCCTTTTGTATATTCATATCTTGATTTTGCATCTGGGCATTACCTCCTTCACCTTGTTTACTAGAACATACTCTGTTCTCTTGCCCTGAACTACAACATGGTTCTATTGTAGGGGGCGACTTGGACAGAGGTACAGTTTTTCCTCGAGGGTAGGGAACATTCGGTATGTTCTTTAATTCCCTTTGTTGGGATAACATTACCAATGGTGGTTCTAGTGGTAATTCTCCCTCAGAATTTAAACGTACCTGTCCCTTATTAAGATTTCTTAATGTCGTAGTTGCAAGAGCACTTCCCTCAATACCTTTTGTGGTATTGTTATTATATGTAATAATGCTTTGCTCAATTGAAGTCAATCTCTCGATAATTGGGCTTAACTTTATATCGATGACTTCATTTAAAACTGCCCGCATTATCTCCCGTAACGATTTCCCATCATCACTCATTTTTACATGGCTGGCCTGTATAGCTCTAGGAGTAGGGTCAGCTTTTTGCCTTTTTGCTTTTCCTCCTGCTAATTTACTCTTCCTTTTTACCCCTGTCCCCTGGTTAACACTCTCAGACCCTCCTGTCTGACCACGTGTAACTGGTCTATTAATGGGGGTACCTTTGCTCCCTTCATCAATGTTTAAATCCATAGCAGTAGCCATAATTCCACCATTTATTATGCGGACTGTGGGACTGAGTGGTAACAGGTTACTTGACACATTTGTCTCCCCTATTGTACCTTCAATAGATCCTTGCTCACATTGTGCAATCCTTGGGCATTCTAGTAGATTTGTCAAAGTATCTCCCACTGGCTGCAAAGTATGGGAGGTACTCGGAGATCGTGATAACCGCCTATTTACTAATTCAATTTCCTTATCTAGGACAGATGCCGCGCGTTTAAAAAAAGAATCCATAGTGACGATTGTACCCGCGGAACTTATTGAAGGT
The DNA here is from genome assembly GCA_963921515.1 of Calotriton arnoldi. NCBI lineage: Eukaryota > Metazoa > Chordata > Amphibia > Caudata > Salamandridae > Calotriton > Calotriton arnoldi. Next base: position 204,085 of record CAWUFW010017511.1, on the reverse strand, counting down.
CCCGCAGGGCCGACCGTTTTCCGCTTCCCCATTTCACACAAATGCCAATATATCGCCCCTTTCTCCCGATAGAAAATCACAAGGGTTTTAAGTATTTGGTGTATGATGGCAGTACTAAATATGCAATTATAGAGACTGCACACAGATTTCCCTAATGCATAGCAATCTAACCAAATATACAGCCCTTTAGGCACGGGCACCACACTATATTTGTCCAAATACAATATTAGCAGTTCTTAAAGGTGGGCCACAAAAGGATAAGCCCCCCTTTACCTCTCCCTTTTTCTTTGCAGTCACAAAGGGATTTTGAGGCGGAGACAAAAGAGGGGGGACCCGGCCCGGTCTCAGTTAGTCTCAGACGGGCGCCCGCCGCCGCTTTTGACGCTGCTCCGTGCGAAATGCCCGTCAGCGCCTCCTGGCGCTACTGGTGCTAGGAGGTGTAGTCCAGGGCAGGTCCGGTCCCGCAAATAAAGTGACTCGTGCAAGGGCTTGTACAAATAGCCTCGTGTCTGTAGCAGCAAAAAAAATTAAAAGTTTAAAAAGAGCAAATACAGTTGAAGAGGGCTCCAAGTCAAGGCAAAACAATGCTCAAAGGAGTAGCCCAGACAAATGTCCAGCCCAGTGTAGTCAAAGAAATGGAGGGCTGGAGACGCGCCAGCTGACCCAGACCCAGCTCGTTTCCAACAGTTCCACTGAGGGGGGCGGTCAGGCGGTCCTCCTGTTGCCGCGTTACCGCGTTACCTCGTCATTCTGGGCCGCCATAGTCCTCCGTGGCTGCTGCTGGTGGCGGCCGTTAACCGTTAACCGGCGTCAGCGGAGGATCGCGGACAAGTGAGGCTGCGGGCTGCAGGGGAGCCTGTCTTGCGCACTACCCGCTCAACCCGCCTTCAAGCCTTCGCAGTCTCCACAATTGCGGCAATTTTGGCTCTCCCAACCGGGAAACTCCTGTGCCCGCCGCTGCCGCTCGCCTGCACGCCTTCTTGCTGCTCAGGCACAACGAAAGCCCGGAACCGGAGTCCCTGACTCTTCTATTCATTTAATGAATTGTAACAATAAGGAGAGGGAGTAGCTTAGTCAGTAAAGTTAGGGGGTGTGAGTTTCAAATTTCCCAACAACACGCTGGCAAAATTTGCTCAAATATATTATATGAGAAGCAGGGCATGAGGTGGCTAGGTCTAGTGGAAAGGACAGCAGTGCAGATTGTTATGGTTACTTAAAAAACAGTCCAACATATCAAGGAATGCAGTGAAGCACCAAAAAATGCTGCACTGCGTTGCATGACAGGGACAGACCAGGAGAGCGCCATACCTACACATATATGGCGCTCTCCTCCCCACTCCCTAGCACCGGCACAGAAGTTTGCTGCCATGTGCCCCACACATATACCTTTGTGCCATACCACAAGGTTGTGTGCACGAGTCTAGCATAGGTTTGGTACTGGAAGGGTTTCCTTGCAGTACAAAATAGTATGCCTAGACAAGTTTTAAAACTCTTCCTGCTTTGAATGTGCGCTGTACAGTGCAGTACAATGCAAAATTGGAAAAGAAAGACGAAATGAAAAGATTTCTCTTTTTAATGCCTTTCAAGTAACATAAATCTTTTGATGCAAAACTCTGTCTCAGTTTTTGGGTAGATAAGGTTTTGCATCAAAAAGAATGGGTGGTTGCATGGGAACTCCAATGTAACGCCCCCTTGACGCTAAGTAACGCAAAGAAGAGAAGTGTTTTGCGCTACTCTGAGCTACTTTTAGGCAATTTTCAGCACAAAACTGGTTTTGCGCTGGATAGTTAATTAAAAAAAATGACTTTTGTGATGGATGCAAAGTGCAAAATGTTGGTAAATCTGCCCCAATATGTTGTAAAATAACCAACAGTTTAAAAAAATTCAAAACAGAGAGTGTGGGGCCGATTCCGATCTCGGTCGGAGGCGCACCCAACACCATTCGGTCGGGAAAAAAGCCATGCGAAAGCTTGTTTCCCGACCGATCCGTACAGCACACCGAACGAGTAAGTACGATGCGCACAACAGCAAAGAATCCGGCCGAGCCGTACTCACCCAAACCAGGTCCTGTTCCCCGACCGAGGCGAATCCGGAAACGCTGAATCGAGTCGCACGGAAGGGAAAATGCAGCTCCGTCCGGCCGAATGAGTACGATGCGCTTTCCGTACGCGCCGAACCCGTCGCTACGCACGGCACGTCAAAGCATCCGGGAGAGGTGCACATAAGCTCTGATTCGCGCCACAACACGATCCACGGCTCCGAGACGAACACGGCAGCGACGAGGACGTCGCGAAGCGACGAGGACGAGGCGAAGCGACGAGGACGACGCGAAGCAACGAGAAGGACGAACGACACGAACCAACCATGAATCCCTTCGTCCCGATCATACCAATATTCTACATTTACTACCGGAACAGGCACGGACGCGTACGGCGCAGAAGGTAAGCCAGACACCAACCACAAAACACATACAACACGTACACGACACATCACACACACACAGAGGGATGCAGAATATACTTACACCAGCAACAGCAGCACCATAGGGGCGGGATGCCCATCACCAATGCCACATATGCACACAGGGGCCTGAATGCGCACCACCACCCCTACCCAGGGGGGGCTGGATGCCTACCACTACTACCACCCTCACCCAGGGGGGTTGGATGCCTACCACCACCCTTAGCCAGGGGGGGCTGGATGCCTACCACTACTACCACCCTTACCCAGGGGGGTTGGATGCCTACCACTACTACCACCCTTACCCAGGGGGGCAGGATGCCTACCACTACTACCACCCTCACCCAGGGGGGCTGGATGCCTACCACTACTACCACCCTCACCCAGGGGGGCAGGATGCCTACCACTACTACCACCCTTACCCAGGGGGCAGGATGCCTACCACTACTACCACCCTTAGCCAGGGGGCAGGATGCCTACCACTACTACCACCCTCACCCAGGGGGGCAGGATGCCTACCACTACTACCACCCTTACCCAGGGGGCAGGATGCCTACCACTACTACCACCCTTAGCCAGGGGGGCAGGATGCCTACCACTACTACCACCCTCACCCAGGGGGGCAGGATGCCTACCACTACTACCACCCTTACCCAGGGGGCAGGATGCCTACCACTACTACCACCCTCACCCAGGGGGGCTGGATGCCTACCACTACTACCACCCTTAGCCAGGGGGCAGGATGCCTACCACTACTACCACCCTCACCCAGGGGGGCAGGATGCCTACCACTACTACCACCCTTACCCAGGGGGCAGGATGCCTACCACTACTACCACCCTCACCCAGGGGGGCTGGATGCCTACCACTACTACCACCCTTAGCCAGGGGGGCAGGATGCCTACCACTACTACCACCCTTACCCAGGGGGCAGGATGCCTACCACTACTACCACCCTTAGCCAGGGGGCAGGATGCCTACCACTACTACCACCCTCACCCAGGGGGGCTGGATGCCTACCACTACTACCACCCTTAGCCAGGGGGCTGGATGCCTACCACTACTACCACCCTCACCCAGGGGGGCTGGATGCCTACCACTACTACCACCCTTACCCAGGGGGGCAGGATGCCTACCACTACTACCACCCTCACCCAGGGGGGCTGGATGCCTACCACTACTACCACCCTTAGCCAGGGGGGCAGGATGCCTACCACTACTACCACCCTCACCCAGGGGGGCAGGATGCCTACCACTACTACCACCCTTACCCAGGTTGGGCTGGATGCCTACCACTACTACCACCCTTAGCCAGGGGGGGCAGGATGCCTACCACTACTACCACCCTCACCCAGGGGGGGCTGGATGCATACCACTACTACCACCCTTAGCCAGGAGGGGCAGGATGCCTACCACTACTACCACCCTCACCCAGGGGGGGCAGGATGCCTACCACTACTACCACCCTTACCCAGGGGGGGCAGGATGCCTACCACTACTACCACCCTTAGCCAGGGGGGCAGGATGCCTACCACTACTACCACCCTCACCCAGGGTGGGCAGGATGCCTACCACTACTACCACCCTTACCCAGGGGGGCAGGATGCCTACCACTACTACCACCCTTACCCAGGGGGGCAGGATGCCTACCACTACTACCACCCTCACCCAGGGGGGCTGGATGCCTACCACTACTACCACCCTTAGCCAGGGGGGCAGGATGCCTACCACTACTACCACCCTCACCCAGGGGGCAGGATGCCTACCACTACTACCACCCTCACCCAGGGGGGCAGGATGCCTACCACTACTACCACCCTTACCCAGGGGGGCAGGATGCCTACCACTACTACCACCCTTAGCCAGGGGGGCAGGATGCCTACCACTACTACCACCCTCACCCAGGGGGGCTGGATGCCTACCACTACTCCACCCTTAGCCAGGGGGGCAGGATGCCTACCACTACTACCACCCTCACCCAGGGGGCTGGATGCCTACCACTACTACCACCCTTAGCCAGGGGGGCAGGATGCCTACCACTACTACCACCCTCACCCAGGGGGGCAGGATGCCTACCACTACTACCACCCTCACCCAGGGGGGCTGGATGCCTACCACAACTACCACCCTTAGCCAGGGGGGCTGGATGCCTACCACTACTAACACCCTTAGCCAGGGGGGGCAGGATGCCTACCACTACTACCACCCTCACCCAGGGTGGGCAGGATGCCTACCACTACTACCACCCTCACCCAGGGTGGGCAGGATGCCTACCACTACTACCACCCTCACCCAGGGTGGGCAGGATGCCTACCACTACTACCACCCTTAGCCAGGGGGGGCTGGATGCCTACCACTACTACCACCCCCACTCATAGGATGGACAATGCATGACACAACCAGCACACCACAACCTAGGGAATGCAAGAAGAAGACATCCCCCAACACCATGACAAGCGTGTGTAGACTGTGTCAAATGCCTACAACACCGAACATGACTTTGAACATACAATGTGACCCCTAGCACATGTGCCACACATATATGTGTGTGGCACCCACAATGCAAGCAGGCCATGACCATTGTGGCAATGGGGTCCACACCCCCATCATCACAGTGACCAAAATGTAAGTGTGGGGTCCATAGCTGAAGCACACTTTGAACAATGTGGCAATGGGGTCCAAACCCCATCATCACAGTGACCAAAATGTAAGTGTGGGGTCCATAGCTGAAGCACACTTTGAACAATGTGGCAATGGGGTCCAAACCCCCATCATCACAGTGACCAAAATGTAAGTGTGGGGTCCATAGCTGAAGCACACTTTGAACAATGTGGCAATGGGGTCCAAACCCCCATCATCACAGTGACCAAAATGTAAGTGTGGGGTCCATAGCTGAAGCACATTTTGAACAATGTGGCAATGGGGTCCAAACCCCATCATCACAGTGACCAAAATGTAAGTGTTGACAAAGAAAGAGGTGCAACTGCCAAACTGCATGGATGATTCCTGGTCACAGAACAACAAACACATCAGTGGCAAAGTAGTGTATGTGTCCCATTGCAACATAAATTGGGGGAGCCAAATCCTGCAGTGCAAATAAGACATAACTTTGGCCATGTGCAGACAAACAACACCCATGGGGGCTGACACCGTCAACAATCATCAATGACACAATGACAGAAGTGACCATCAGAATGCAGACCCACATATTTGCACCAATGGGCACACACATGCAGATACCCTGTGGAGACTGCAGATGTGAGGTGAACAGATACCATACCATGGCAGCAATGGGACACACAAACCATGATCATTGTGCTGACCGATGACCTAGGAGTCCCAGGGACAGCAGGGGAAACCCACCAAACTACATACAGCCAATGGCACACCCAAGATATGCCAATGCAGTGGTGCAGATGCACAAACACAAACAGGCAGACCCACACTGCACATCATACACAACAGGTGAGGGGGGGGTGCCAGTGTCCCCAGGCAACCACACAACACATGAGGAGACCTGAATACCAATCATACAGATGTGCATACAGTGCCACACAAAGGTAACTCATGGATCCAAATCCCCTATGTGGGCAAGCAGGCATTGTCAGATGAGAGGGAGCACAAATCACACATGTCACACAGGCACGTAGGGACAGCAACTGACACAGCAAGACACAGACACACCACAGCACCACCCCCAGGGCCCCCACAATGTGGTGACCCTGGGCTGCATTACAATCCCACTGTGATGACAAAGCTAAATGTGGTTCACACTGTGAACCACAGTCATGTGTACTGAGCAACTAACTACCATCACACCTACACAAGCACAAATCAAACAGCATGGCCAGTAAGCCAAGGCCAACATGGAGGCAGGGGCCTAGCCGGGCAACAACTCTCATCTGCACACACTCAACACCACACCCTCGACCTCCAACAATGTGCAGCAGTGAAGCACACATGCACTGGTGACATTGCACATGCACCCATGACTATTCCAGGGTGGTGGGTGGGAACCAAGGTGCAGAAACACATCACACATGGACACTCAACAAGACTCCTGAATGTCTGACACACTGCACACTACGCTGTACATGGACATGACGGCAATACCACACCAACCAATGGGATCCCAGCCACAGTCACACACCAATGAAGAAGCCAAGGTCACCCACAAAGAACACACATAGACAACAACCAACATTGCAGCCCGGACCCTGAGGAGTGCCAGCAGTCACACACACAACGTGTCACAATCACTGAAAGATAACACAAACTGGAAATCACATGACAGGGGCAAACAACAAGTGCCAAGGGGAAACCTGACTGTGACCCATCTGCGTCTGCACACAAACTCAGCCCTGACAGCAAGCACACCTATGGGTGACACCCTGATGACCAGTAATGTGCCATGCACCCACATCACAGAGAACCCAGGGAGAAGACTTTGGGGAACATAGCTCAACTCAGCTAGCATCACAAACAGGTACAACACTAGGGATCACAGCATGCACAGCTAAACGGAAGTGAACACACAGACATGCACATACAACACACACCTTGGGCGCAGGCAATGTCACAGGAGTACACACTGCCATGAGGGGACTCCACTCCTGTGTGAGGAAAGCTGTGCCATATGTTGCCTCAGTAGGGCCCCATCATGTCAGCTGAGCACTTGGTCACACAATCAACAATTAGCACCAAATGAGGGCTCCCGTCACATCAGCCTGGTCATGGAAGTGCCAACGGAATCATCAGCACAGATCCAACACACTTGTATAGCAATGTTGCACTGACAACACAGATGAGTCCTTCCCCATTGATGCCCAAACCTGCATGTCCACTGGAGATGGCCACACGGTCAGGGAAGTAGACGAATTGAACAATGGCAGGCACAACAGATGTGCAGGGGTGGAAGCCACAGATGTGAAATAGCCAATCTAAGTAGGAAATCCCATTGCCAAATACTGAACACATGACACCCTCAGATGCTGCTATGGATGACATGGATACACCACAGGATAGGACACATTCCCCCTGGACCACATGGGTTCCTGCACAGTAACACTTCATTATCATGAGACCAAATATCACCATCACTGCAGCAAGGGCATGGTTAGCATCATCAACATCATGTACATCAGAAGCAAAAGCACCAGAGAACAGAAAGTTGCTTTATTCAGCATATGTGGCATTAAAAGTAGAAGTCCGGTAGAACATAAACAAAGGCCAATGGCCAGTCCATCAACAAAGTCACAAGTGGGTGACAGTGGCAGATGCCACCCTACACATGCCTGCACAAAACCAGGGACAATCCACTAGGAGGGGCAACCGGGGGTAGGCCAGGCACCGCAGGGACAAGATCAGGGCTCACCAGGAGGAAGCAGGGAAGGGGTGGTGGGTGCTGGAGAGCCACTGACAACTGCAGTGGAGGTGTCTGACATGGTGTGTGCCGGCACAACTGGGGGCATGGCTCAGATGTTGTGGGTGCCGGCACGACTGCAGTGGACCCTGCAGATGGAGTGGACAGGTCCGCCACTGCAGTGCCCAAGTCTGACAGGGTGGTAGTGGACTCCACTGCAGTGCCTACCACCAGGGAGGAGAATGGGGAACAGGCAAGGTGGGCTGGACAGAGGGGGAGGACACCCTCACCACATCAGTGGCACAGACAAGCGCAGCGGGGGTGTGGTGCCGGGAGAGCAAGTGGTAGGGGGAGAAGGCCGGAGCCTCTTGGGGATGGTATATCTGTGGGTGGGGGAACCTGGGGCAGGGTGTGGTGGGGGCACCTGTGGAGTGGGGGCCTGAGGGATGGAGGAAGGAGACCTGGTGCTTGAGCTGCAGGGCGGCGGCGGGGTCTTGCTCTTAGCACTCCGGGGGACTTGCGGGTGGGGGCCTCAGTCTGTCTGCGCCTGGGGGAGGGTGTCCGGGGGCGAGGGGCACTCTGCTCCATGTGGGGGCTTCCTCTTCACCCTGGATGCTGGAGCAGCTGGATCGGAGGGGAAGAGGCCGAGGTCACTGAGGAAGAGGCGCTGGGTCTTTGGGGTTGCAGGTGAGGCAAGGGAGGGTGCTTTGGAGGGAGAGGCAACTGAGGACTGCGCAGTGCCCGTGGATGCGTGTGTGTGTACCAGGGCCCCATCCCCTGTGAGTCTGGTTTCAGTCCCCTGACTGTGCGTGCGTGTGCGTTTTGTTTGTGGCGTGTGTGTCTGTGTGCTGGACGTGTGTGTGCTGGTGTGTGCCTGTGCCGGTGTGTGTGTGCTTGGGACGGGTAAGGTGCTGGGGAGTGTGGATGGAGCAGAGGCAGGAGGGGTGAGGGACTGTCTGAGGAGGGACACTGCTGCGTCAGGGAGGAGTCCATGGACCTATTGCCCCTCTGTAGGTCAGACATGCCCGATGAGATGCCCTCCATGAACGACACCAGCTGAGTCAACAGTGCGGTGTGCGCATGGAGGACACTCAGCATGGCTGTCTGCCCTACATGGAGCTGGCGAAGGAGGTACACAGACTCCTCACTCAGCGCAGCAGGGGACACAGGGGCAGGGGGTGCGGTGCCTGGCCCAAAGGAGACACGCTCCTGAACATGGGAGCCTCCACGGACCTGGGGAATAGGAGCCGATGGGAGGGCGGTGGTGGTGCTGGTGGTGGTGGGGACAGCAACACTAGCTGGGGTGTGGTGGCTGCTGACACCCGCCTCCACAAGGGAGTCATCCTCCGAGTTGCTCTGGTCCTCAGCTGAGGTGGATGGTGCTGAGGACTCCTCGGTGTGGCTCCCCTCGCCCTCCGTGCCACTGGGTCCCGCCGACCACTCCTCGGCTGCTGACCCAGTCTGGCTCTCTGGCTCGTCCTGGTCCGTGGAGCTGTCCCCTTCCGTGGCCGTGGATGTATCTGCAAACAATGGGGAAACAGACAGACATCAGTCACCTGCACCAAACGCACACACCACTGTGAGCACAGCACATTACAGAGCAAGCCCTGGCATCATTAGTTGTACATTGCTAAAAGTGCCCTAACTGAACAGGAGAAGCCAATTGTCAGTCTGATGCCAAGCATGGCACTCACATCCCACATGGCCTTGCACCCATCTGTCTGGTGTCTGTTGGATTGCAACACCCCAGTGTGGACACATGCACCAAGTACACAGTAGTTGGACAGTGCAGAGGACACGGTGTGGCATGTGGACATGCACACATCACAGCTCTTGCCACTGAGTCAGTACAGGTTTCCGGATGAAAGGGATGCCCAGAGTCAAGTAGGAAATGCATGTGATGCATACCAGCGACAGACACCATGATGCACCCATGTCCTGATAGCCATCGCCACAATGGTGTGCATGTAGCACATGTCACTCCCCTGCAGGACCACCAATAAGTTGACACATGCCATGGCAGAGGCATGACTGCTAAGTCATACATCACTGTATCAGTGATGTATGACTTGGCAGCCAGACAACAACACTATGCACTGTGTCACAATAGTAGGTCATGGGGAATGCAAGTCCTGGAGCTGCACAAGTGCACATGTACATCCCCCACACAACACATCATCTTAACCCTCATCTGTCCAGGTCATACCTATTGGACATATGGGAGACCTGTGACACTACCCTCTGAACCTGAGCCCCTCACAATCTGCTGTGAATGGGGAACAGCTGCCTGAACTTCACATTTGCATACCCCAGTCTGCACAGGCAGGTGATCAAACACCTATGTGACACACAAGTATCGTCTCCTATGGTCACATCTCCAGGGGCATGCTGAGCCCCTACCAAGAAACACCCCAGCAGTCCTGGCAACTAATCCACAGCACACTGACACAGAGGCAGACACCTGAGGGGTCAAATCACTGTGCACAATGTGTCAGCTGATACACGGGAGTGGGAGTACAGAGTGCATTGCATGGCCTGGAGTAGGCATGACTGTCCTGCTCCACATGAATGAGGGATGTGCCCTGGACAGTGGATAGCTGGCTATGTATGTGTGACACACGTAATCTGCACACTCCTGGGGCCCAAACATTGTTCCCACCCGCTGCATGGGCGTGTGCCACATACCCCAGGCACATGTGGTGGCTCAGCAAGTGGACCGCATATCAAAACAACACGCAGATCACATGTCCAAACACAGGCGTTGTGTGAACAATGGACCCACCCATGATGCCCACAACAGAGTTAGGGAAACAGATGCTGTCCCCCACCTTTAGTGAAGCAAACTGCAAGGACACAGTCCCAAGTGACACAATTCCCTGAATGTAAGGGCCACACCTGGGTATCAGATGAGCAGTGGGCAGTGCACAATAGAGGGACATGGCTCCTGGACAACATGACTGCTGCACTGTGGCAGTTGAACCAGGCCAGAGGAGGGCACAAAGCATGTAATACAGAGTTCACAGTGCAGTCTTTGACTCACCCCCTCCTTGCTGCTGTCTGGCCTTCAGCTGCCCATCCAGGTCTGGAAACACCACCACCAGGATCTGGAGCATGTGGGGGTCAGGGTCCGTGTTCCGTCCCTCCTGCAAGGAGGCGACAGCTTCAGCTGGACCCGTGCAATCCTCCGGGTCCAGCCCCGAAGGTCCTGCCACCTCTTCTGGCAGTTGCGGATCCGGCGCTTGTAGACCCCCACGGACCGGACGGCCCGGACGATGTCCTTCCAGATCTCCTGCTTCCGATGGGCATTAACCTGTCAGGATGACAAAGTGAAAAGGCCATTACCACACATGCAACATATCCGTGCATGACACAGTTGTATATACATGTCTCAATCACAGGGGCACATGATGTACACAGGCAGTGCAAAGCTGCCCATGGACAGTTTGCCAGACGTCACTACATGGTATCATTGCATGGGAAGTAAAACCTTGTTCAAATGCACTGTCACTGCACCATACCTGTCCAGTGCATGTCACTACACACTATGGGGGTGACAACTACTCAGTGAGCCTGCTAGCCAGTGGCGTGCAGACTTTCAGCCTTGCTAGTCAGACAAAATGCACATTCAGAAAGGCAGTGCACAGAACACTCACCTGCTCCCCTGGTGTCCCATACAGCGTGCTGTACTGTGGAAGTAGGCTGTCCAGCAGGGCCTGGTTCTCTTCAAGGCTGAAGGCTGGGGCTCTCTCCACAGTACGTGCCATTGCAGGGTCCAGAGGGGCAGAGACAGCAGCAGTGCAGTGGCAGATGTCGTCCTGGAGCATGTAGTGCAGGCAAGTGAGCTCTCAGGGGAACAGCCAGCAATATATATGTGCTGGAGAGGCAGATACTGTCCCTTGTGTCCAAAGTGATAGGTCCAAGTCGTTTGCATCTTCTGAATCTGGCCAATCCATGGAATAGCAGCACCAAAACACGCCCACAGCATCCTTCAAATCTTCAACTTCATGACATACATGATTTTGCAACATTGTTGTGGGTGACCACCTGATTTTCCAGGAACCGACTCGTTCGAAATTCGAAAACGCGTCAGTTGCCAGGCAAGCCCATTGTCAATGGGTGCGCACCGATCGGTCCATTGCGGTACAACGCGTACAGGGGTACAACGCGTACCCGCACACATTGAATGCAATGGGCCAGCCGGAGGCACCGATCGGTCCATTGCAGTACAATGCATACAGGGGTACAACGCGTACCCGCACACATTGAATGCAATGGGCCGGCCGGAGGCACCGATCGGTCCATTGCAGTACAACGCATCACTGTACATGTGACTGGCATATGTCAGCATGCCTGTCTCAGATGGACATATGCCAGCCACAGATAGCTCCCAGGGAGTGAGGGGCACACCTACATCACGACAGCCTGTCCAAACTTTATCATAAGGCATGTAAGGCTGCATTTCCTATTGTGTGTATGTTGGTGTACATGTTGTCCTGTGGGTGTCACCTGTGGGCAGCCACCCCCAGGCTGTGCACGTGTTCATGGGGACAGGATCCTGGGTGTTACGTGTACATGACCACTGTGATGTGCAACTGTTCATATCTGTGCATGTGCCATGGTCACATTTCACGGTGGTGTATGTGTATGTCATGTCACATACCCCGTGAGTCCCATGTGGGACGGTATGTTTGAGCCAGGGTGTCCCAGTGGCACAATAGTGATGGTCCTCCACAGTCTTTGTGCATGTAGTGTTTACAATGTCTCTGATTTCATGTGCACAATGGGAGACAGTCTCCACATCCAGGTTGTGTGTGCATGGACTTTGATGTTGTGCGTGTGTGTGTCACAGACGTCCATGTCTGTCCTGCCGTGGCAAGTGGGGCCACTACCTGTGGGGGTCATGGTTGTTTTGCTGTGGTGTATACATGATACTTCATGTAATGCCAGTGTCCATGTGGCAATACAGGGTCCCTGGGAATGTACCTGTCGTTGAGCTGTGGTGCCTGGGGCACATCTGTCCTCACATGTCACTGTGGGGGGTTATTGTGACACGGCAGCAGGAGATGGGAACTGTGACACAGCCTCATGATATCCAATGGGCCAACCTGGGACTAATTGATGCCACCTGTTGGACCGTGTTGACAGATGTTGGCCATGTATGTACCAAACATGTCCTTCCGGAACTGCACACTTCATGTAGTTGTGCCTCATAATGATGTATGTTGGGATCTTGAGTGTGTTCAATGCCGCATATGTGGGGTGACTGACAATCTTGCTTACTTCTCCTCTGCACTGCAGGGCTCCTGCTGTCCATCGACCATTCCCAGACCTGGCAACGATGGTGGAACGGGACAGCATCCGACGGTACCGCTTCACCAGGCAGCTGATTGAGGATTTGGCAGTGCAGTTGTCCCCACATTTGCAGCCTGGCCGGCCGTATCCTACAGCGCTGACCCCCAAGGTGAAGGTGATGGCAGCCCTACACTTCTTTGCCACCGGTACCTTCCAACATACTGTGGCGACTGCTGGTGGGATGTCACAGACCATGTTGAGCCGTGTGCTCCGTGATGTTTTGGCGGCAATGTTGCTATTCCTGAACCGGTACATCTATTTCCCTAGACTGCGACGACTCACTGACGTGAAGAGTGACTTTTATGCCCTGGGGAGGATGCCGCATGTCATTGGCTCCATTGATGGGACACATGTGGCTTTGGTACCACCACAGGCCCAGGAGCAGGCCTACAGGAACCGCAAGCACTACCACTCGGTCAATGCACTGGTGGTGTGTCTTGCAGACATGACCATCACACACGTGTGTGCCCGTTTCCCTAGTTCAGCACACGATGCCTTTGTGATGAGGAGTAGTCGCATGCCCAGGATGATGGCACAGATGCAGAACCAGCGTGCCTGGCTTGTCGGTGTGTACTGACTTTGTGCCATTGTGTGTGATCTGATCTGTAGTATTCCGCCCACTTTTCCAAGTCAGCTAATGTGCACTTGTCTGTCCGTAGGTGACTCGGGATACCCCAACATGCCGTGGTTGCTGACACCCCTCAGGAACCCTGTGACACCAGCCCAGATGCGCTACAATGAGGCACATGGTCGGACCAGGAGAGTGATTGAGCGGACATTTGGTCTCCTGAAGAGCCGCTTCCGCTGCCTGGACAAGACCGGAGGGTCCCTCCCATATGCCCCTGCGAAAGTGTGCAAGATTATCATCGTCTGCTGCATGCTCCACAACCTGGCAGTGCGGAAGGAGTTGCCTCTCATCCAGGATGACAATGACCAACATCCGCCACCTGTGGAGGATCCTGGCCTGGACCACGATGCCAGTGACGATGATGATGATGATGATGGTGATGTCCGCACACAGCTCATCACCAACTTCTTTAGCTGAATGTGAGTATCCTGAGGTGTCATGTCAATGATGTGAGTTGGCATGATGTGTGGGTGGTGCTCTGGTGCTGTTGGAGTGTGTCCATGGGCTACTTGACTGGATGTGTGTTGCGATGTGTGCTAACAGGTGGGCTGTACTCCCCAACAGTGTTGACATGCTAACTTGGTTCTGGGTGGGTATCTTGTAACATGTATTGTGCATGAGTTTTGCTGTTCTGTCCTGTACTCCATTGCTTTTGACTGTGTGTCATTTCTGTCCTTCACAGGGTACTTTCAGATTCGTTTGGTCAACTGTGTCCACCGACGACGTGATTGCACATCCAGGCTGGTAGCTGTTGTGTCCCTACAGGTGATGTGCGCCACACCCATGGACTTCCTTCCGTCTACAGTTGTTGACTGTGTGCCCGCTGCCAGGTGGGATTACCTTGCATCTGTAGTGGTTACAACATGTTGCAACTGTGTAATAAACCTGTGTTTCACTTTGTGATGTGCGTTGTCTGTGGTCACACATTTGACTGCCATTTGCTTACTGCACCTGTGGGCTACTTGACTACAACTGGGAATGGGTGTGGTGTCTGTGCATTGCACCGTCTTCCCTGGCAACATCAGTGTAGGCAATGAGTCAGATGGCCTAGGTGTGTATGTGTTGTGTAGCCCTGGTGGTGTGTCTCCCTCATATGTGTCACGTTGCCTTTACTCACATGCCTGTGTTGTCCTTGCTGTTGCAGTTCGCATACACAGTGTAATTTTGCAGTTCATCATCCCCATAACAGCACCCACGTTGGAATCACGACAGAGGCAAGTATGGTGTATTAGTGTGTTTATTGTGATACATTTGTGTTAATAGTGCATAGGATGGGTAGTGCTGTACATAAATCTTGCAATCCGAAGTTCCTAGGTGAATTGAAAGTCCTGGTAGACAGGATCCCCAGTATCGGGGCCACAGTTGTCTGACACATTGGTCCAACTTGTACTCCCCATGCAATGTGTGGGAGTAGTGTTGCCGTCAACAGGGTGAACAGTCTGTGCACAAAGGCGAACATCCAGAACAGGTTCAGGCTTCCTAGGAGTTGCGCTTGGCCATCAGCCTCTCACTTTTCCCTCCTCGTACGACCCCTCTTCTTGGGGGCCCCTCAGGTACAGGCTGCTGCGGTGCAGGGGACTCTCCGCCAGAGTCCTCCTCCCTCCCTGTGGCAGTTGCAGTTTGTTCGGCACCAGATGTTGTTGGCACACAGGGAGGTGTGGACTGGTTGCTGTTCATCTGGCGGAGGCATTGTAAAATGTCCCTGTGCACCGCCGTCATCTCATGCAGTGCATCCCACTTGGACTCCACGCGGGACATGTGTGAGTCCACGCGGACATGTGTGACTCCACGTGGGACATGTGGGAGTCCAAGCGGGCATGATGGGCAGCCTGCTGCTGTTTCATGTCTCTGAGGAGCCCCACTACCTGGCTGAGCTCTCCGGTGCTGGATTGGTACGCATCAGCTATGCGTACCAGTTGTGGGTCATCATGCACACCAGCAACGTCTGCAAGCAGCGACCTCTGTCTCCCACCCCTCCCACCACCCCTGCTGACATGTGCAGTGTGTGCAGTGGCACGCACAGATAACCCTGGTCCACCTTGGGGGTTGGTGGTGGTGGTGGTGTCCATGGCCCCAGGTTGGTCCAGGGTCCCTGTGCTGGTGTTGCTCCTTGTTCTGTCCATGTCGGCAGGGATGGTATTTGTGGTGACAGTCGTTGGAGGGGTGGGTGCAGGGGGTGCAGCTGGTGGTCCTGCTGGTGCTGCAGCTGGTGGTCCTGCTGGTGCTGCATGTTGACTTGCACCGGATGTGCCAGGTTGGTCTTCATCGTCCGAGGAGTACAGAGGCTGTACGACGCCAGTGAGCTCCGCATCCTCTTGAGCCTGGGACTGGGACTCCTCAGCGTCTGCTGCTGTGTCCCCATCATCACCTGTTTTTGGGAGACACAAACAATGTATGTTATGTTTCTGCAGGCATCAATGGTTGACACACATGACAGTTGTGACTGTGCCTCTGGGTGCGGGCCTGTACATTGCATTGTCCTAAGTCGTCACAGTCAGGGGTTGATATTGGTGTGGCACATTGTCCTGCATTATTTGGGCATTTCTATGTATTTTCTGGGGTGTGAACATGGTCTGCATTGGTTGTGTTTGGTTGACAGCCGGCCCTCCTTCCCACCCACCCAGCCAGTCAGTTATCCCACCATGGAATGTGCTTGCGTTGCAGGGAGTGGAAGTTGTCTCTCAGGATGTCAGTCAGTGGTGTCCTGCTGTTTGTTGGTGCACAGTTGGCAGCAGGGCCTTGTGCTCCCCACAGCAGTAGCCAGTGTCAGACATCTTGTGAGTCCTTCTCCACTCCCTGTGATGTGAGCATGGTTCAGGGTGGTGTTGATGGGACAGTTGTGGGGGGGGGCAATATGTGTGACTGCAACTCCCATGATGCTATTGGCTACACTGACTTGGCCAGCATACACAGAATTCCTTCCTTTGAGTGGTCTTCACTGTGTGTTGGTGTTGTTGTGGTGGCTACATGTCTGGATGTGTTTGTTAGTTCTATTTGTGCCACTGCCTAGCTGTAGTTGTAGTTGTGTTTGTACATGTGTTGGCACAGTTGGATGTGACTTTTTTGATGGCATGTGTTGTGTTTATCTGACTGACATACACATTTTGGGATGATTCTGTTCTGGTTGCTGTGTAATTGCTATGAGTGCATGGTTTGACTCTCCCCTTGACAGTGATGTGTGTGTTTTGTGGCAGTATATTGTGTACATTTGTTGTGTACTCACCAGGCTCTGGGATGTCCTCTAGTCCATATACGCTCACTGGCGGAAGGATGGCCCGCACCTTCTCCTCCCAGGGCCTGAGGTATATTGGCTTGGCAGGAGGGCCACTACCGGTGTATTGGCTGTTGATGTAGTCTTTCTTCAGCAGGTCCCGTACCCTCCTGCGCACGTCATACCACCTGTTCTGGATGTCGCTCTTTGTGCGCCGACATGGTGATTGTGCGTTCACCCTGTTGATGATCCTCTCCCACATCTTGGTTTTCTGGGAGATGGGGGTCTGTTGGACCAGTGTGCCAAACAGCTGTGGCTCTACCCTGAGGATCTCGTCTACCATGACTTCCAATTCACAATCTAGGAACTTGGGATTCTTCTTGGGGGGCATGGTGATGGGTGGTGATGGTGAGTGATGTGTGTGTTGGTGTGCAGGTGAGGGTGTGTGAGTGTGTGTTTTGCTGGGTGTATGTGAGGTAGGTATTTGTTGGTGTGCTGATGGTGTGTGGCTTGTGTGAGGGATGAGCTGTGGGTGTGTGGTTGCTTTCTCTTGGGTGCTGGCAGTGGAATGGCATTTGCAAAGGCTCATGGTTGTGATTTGTGTCCTTTATATAGGTGGAGTTGTGGGTGTGTCTTTGTTCTCTGTCCCCCCCCAGTATTTATTGGCTTGGTAATTGCTTGTTTGGCCTTTTTTTGGGTGATTTTTCCTTTGTGCTGTTTGTGTATGTTGGAAACGTTCTTGTGACCGAGTCGGACCCTGCATTTGTCTCGTACGGTGTTCTCCCGTTTCGTTCACGCTGTGTTTGTGCAGTTTTCTATGCTGGTACGCGTCGGTCGCGGTGTTTTGTGTTGCTTCGGCTCGGTTTTGTATGCGTGTCGGTCGTGCGGCTTGGCCTCCGTCCGACTCGCTCGTGGTTTTCGCGCCTTGCATCGTACTTTGCGGTTTGGAGTTCGCGTGTACGTTTCGGTCGGATTTGTTCCGGGTGCGTGTCGGTCGGTTCGATTCGCGTGTTTTTCCGGCCGGATTGCTGTTTTCCGTGCGGCTCGGTCGGTCGACTTGGTTTCGGTACGTGTCGGTCGGATTTTTCACGCCTTGCATCGTACTTGTCGTGTCGGGCGCCACAGGTACGTGTCGGTCGGTATTATTTCCGGATCCGAGTCGGTCGGTGCTTTTTCCGGCCCGAATCGGAATCGACCCCTGTGTGTGTATGTTTTTGTCTGAGTGTGCATGAGAAAATCCTAGCTGAAATCCGACAACCACTTCACCATACCTGAATGAAAGCACCTGTACCCAGCTATTTACTAGATAATGCATTTATTTGGGTTTGTAACACCCCAATCACCCTCTGAAGCTACACCCCTGTATACAGTGCACAGAAGGCGAGTGTGTACTTTCAAGTCACAGTGACAGCCAGCATGGTGAAAGAAGAGGTACAGGGGAGAAATACGCACAGGACCTGATTCACAAAGATTTTGCTATCAGCAGGTGTGACTTCCTCCTGTAGTGCTCCTGGTTTACAGATGAATTCCAGTAGTAAGTCAGGAGTCCTCTTGTCTTGTTCCTGATATTCAAGCGTAAGCAAGGAGTAATACAAGAGTAAGTCACAGCAAAATCTTTGTGAACCGACTCTGGGTCCATATGCCATTACGACATCCCTTTTTTCTCACCCTAAGAGCATGAGTCACAAAGGTAAACTTACTGCTGTAGCTTAGTTATGGTGTAAGTAGAATGCTACCCAGTTTATCTATGACTGTATTGTGTTCTCGCAAACAAATGATGGACGGAATGCTGACAATGCAAACATTCTCCCCCAGTCAAAAGATCTGGGTTAAATCCATCGTTCTTTTGCCCACTATGCCACCCCAGTTTGGACCCAGCCATATGCAAATCAGTCTTGACCCTGTGCCCCATGGGAACAGTCCAGACCGAACTGCCAGGCCAGGTCCTCCCTGGACCGGAAACAAGCATCCTGGAACCGGTTTCAGGGTATGTCACCCTTCGTCAGCCAGGCTAGCTTGAATCCAGTGGCGCAATGAGCAAGGGACCCATGTCTGGGCATACCCATCCCACTTAGGGCGAAAAGTGTTACAGCAAACAAATGATGGACGGAATGCTGACAATGCAAACATTCTCCCCCAGTCAAAAGATCTGGGTTAAATCCATTGTTCTTTTGCCCACTACGCCACCCCAGTTTGGACCCAGCCATATGCAAATCAGTCTTGACCCTGTGCCCCATGGGAACAGTCCACACCGAACTGCCAGGCCATGTCCTCCCTGGACCGGAAACAAGCATCCTGGGACCGGTTTCAGGGTATGTCACCCTTCTTCAGCCAGGCTAGCTTGAATCCAGTGGCGCAGTGAGCAAAGGACCCACGTCTGGGCATACCCATCCCACTTAGGGCGAAAAGTGTTACAGCAAACAAATGATGGACGGAATGCTGACAATGCAAACATTCTCCCCCAGTCAAAAGATCTGGGTTAAATCCATTGTTCTTTGCCCACTACACCACCCCAGTTTGGACCCAGCCATATGCAAATCAGTCTTGACCCTGTGCCCCATGGGAACAGTCCAGACCGAACTGCCAGGCCAGCTCCTCCCTGGACCGGAAACAAGCATCCTGGGACTGGTTTCAGGGTATGTCACCCTTCTGTACTGGGGTGAATGTACGACATTGTTCTGCATTGTGTCCATCAATTGTTGTTTTTGCATTTGCCACCCCGAGTGGGACGGGTATGCCCAGACGTGGGTCCCGTGCTCTCCATGCCACTGGAGTCAAGCTATCCTGGCTGATTAGGGCTGAAAGCCCGAAACCGGTCCTAGGATGCTTGTTTCCAGTCCATGGAGGACCTGGCCTGGCAGTTCGGGCTGGACTGTTCCCATTGGGTGCAGGGTCAAGACTGATGTGCATATGGCAAGGACAGAGGTAGTACCTTGCGGAGGCGATGTAGATGGGTGGATGCCTGGGACCTCTAACCCACACCACGTATTGGTCAGATCAACGGGTGGGGCAGTGGGAGCAGAGGTGGAGTAGCTGTCTTGAGTGCCGTGGAAGAAGAGACCTAACCTGCCCTGCCCTGGTCCTATATTGCTACGAAGCCGGTGCGGGTGGGCGCCACTGGATCTATATTAACGCAGTACATTTTGTTAATTACCCCTCTGGTTGGGGTGCGCTCTGCGAAATCCGACAGGCCGAGTGGACGACTCCACTGCAGGCGGCGGGGAGTAGCGGCCGCGCCCTGAACTCGGGTGCCATTGGTGACTAAGACCATGGCGTCTGGACGCAACAATAGGGCGACTGCCCAGGCCAAGCTGGAGAAATTTGCTTGGCAAAAGCTACAGAACGAGGACCGTGGAGAGACGGCGGCCCCAGGTGGCGCGGCGGAACCCACGAATAAGGATCTCCTTGAGGCAATTACGGCGATAAGGACATCCCTCGAGGTGCGGATTGACATGGTGGCCACTGATGTGGGACTGATCCGGGAGGATATGTAAAAATTTGCGGAGCGAGTGGGCACAGTAGAGAGCACCACCAAGGAACTGAGTAACGACACTAACCTTCTCAAGCGGCAAGTTACCGAACTGCGCTCCTCCCACAAAGCGATGGCCCTACAGTTAGACGATTATGAAGGTAGAATGCGGCACAACAACGTCCGCATTCTTGGTGTTCCGGAACGTGCAGAGGTGCAAGCAGCGGACCTTTTTGTCGAGGAACTGGTCCTTAAACATCTACAGCCCCGAGGACTCTCTAAATGTTTCTCGATTGAAAGAGCCCACCATGTGCTGGGAGGCCGACCGAAGCCGGGGGCACCTACTAGGCCGCTCCTTGCTCGGGTGTTCAACTTCCGAGACCGTGATATCATCCTTCAAACGGCGAGAGCGGCCCCGCCGCTTACCCTCGAAAACAGCAAAGTCATGTTCTTTCCCGACTTCACACTGAGAGTGCAGAAACAACGACGTAGCTTCCTGGAGGTGAAACGGGCTCTCCGAGACCAAGAGGTTAAATATGCAATGATGTTCCCCGCCAAGTTGAGAGTGGAAGCCAATGGGAAGTCGTGGTTTTTCACTCGTCCTGAGGATGCCTGGGACTGGCTGGAGGGTTGGCGCACGGTCGAAAAGAAGGTGAAGAAAGGATTCTCGGCTGCCGATGAGACGGAGGATTGGCGCCAGCAGAGACGCTCTCCTCCACACTCGGACTCTGACTCCCAGGGACACACAGGGGGGCACTAACCGTGGAAGCCGGTAAGACTATTTGGTATTAATCCTGGTTCCAGGAGGCTCTTTAGAACACTTCATGGCGTGGACTCAGAATCCCAGCCTCTTAACTGTGGGAACTATGACTACGGATATGGCGGAGCGGGAGGGGAGAGAACCCTTGCTAACTGTTCACCACATCTGGTGGTAGTCTAAGGGAAAGACCCTCGCTCAAATGACCCACTTAAAATTGCAATTGGTGTGTTCTTTCCCCATGTTTAGCTGCTTGATGATGGTTATTTCATGTAATGGGGCTACTGCTGCACTTGTCCTCGATCAGAGACACCATAAGCTGATAGCAGAGAACCGGATTGGGCCTCGGTGTTGTGCATTGTCTTGGGGGTGGGGTCGTGCCGGGGGACCAGGTACCCACTGCTCTCATGTGGATGAACTGGGAGTGGGGTAGCTCACGTTCCCTCGAGTTGTTTATGGGTGGGCAACAGGCACTCTGCATGTTGGGGGTGGCGGGCGGTTCTAGTCCCGTTAAGCAGGGAGGCAGGGAGGGGGGTAATTTCCTGGAAGTATGGGTTAGTTTGAGCTTGTTTGGTTGGGGGGGTATTTGTATTTGTTTTTTTGCAGCAGGACAAAATGGCATCTTGTATATGTGCATCTTAGCTGGCACCAATAACCAGGTCCCTGATGTTAAGTTTCATTGCATTGTATTGCGCGGTAACAAACTAGGAGCCGCTCTGAAAGATGCTGTTGAGGGTTTACTGTGCTATAGACTCTCCATGTATACCATTGTACCGCTATTAGAGTTAAATGGCAGGAGGTCAGGGACTTAAACTTATCACATGGAATGTCAACGGGTTAGAGGACAAAAACAAGCGAGGCATTGTGTTGCAGTATATCCACCATCAGGGGCTTGATATAGTGTTGTTTCAAGAAACCCATCTGATAGGTAATTCTTGTATGGCCCTCAATAGGAAGGGATATCGAATGGTAGTACACTTGGGCTTCACCACGGGGTCCAGAGGGGTGGGAGTCCTCCTTCGTAAAGGCTGCCCTTATGTGATACAAAACACTTGGACTGATCCGCAGGGGAGATATGCTGCTTGTACGGGTATATGGGAGGGCAGAGTCCTTAATGTTATCTCTGTGTACGCCCCTCCGGATCTGCAACGCTTGACACTATCTGATGTAGGGGCGCTATTACTGAACCTACCTGTGGGTACCCTGGTTATGGGAGGCGACTTTAACCTGACGATGGATGGTCTACTTGACCGGTCCCCGCCCAGACGGGACTTGACGAACATGTCACAACTACGTGATTTCACTAATGCCTTGGGGATGGTAGATATCTGGATATGGTCGCATCCCCAGGACACACTCTTCACATTTCAATCCGGTGTACATGGCAGTCAATCACGGATTGACTACCTATTTACCCATGCACAACACATACACGACTTCACCGATTCGGCCTGCCTGGCGCGAGGAGTGTCGGATCATTCCCCGGTCCTGGCGGTCTTCGGAGCTCAGTGCGCCCCACAACCCAGCCCCATCATGATTCAGCCATGGGCACTATAGATCCCACACATCAGGGAAAATTTACGGAAAGATACCGACTATTATTTTGAGGAGAACATAGGGTCTGTGAAGTCGGCAATTACACTCTGGGGTGCATACGGTGCTGTGATAAAAGGGAGGGCACTGTCTATGATGGTGGGTCATAGGACTGAGCGTAACCGAAGAGTGATCGAATTGGAAACGGAGATCTTAAGTCTTGAGCGCGCCAACTCCCAGGGCCCTGATCCAGATACTCAACACAGTCTTAATATTAAGAGGCAGGATTATAGGCAACTGCTCCTGGAGGACGCCAACAGGCGAGCCCTTGCCTCCCGTCACCGAGTATACGAGCAGGGCGAGCGAACTGGTAAACTATTGGCATGGCTGGAACGTAAGGAACAGTCAGCGAGATGGGTGCGAGCAATTAAGGGGCCGGATGACGTTCTGATCACCGACCCCCAGGGTATCGCTGAGACTTTTGCGAACCACTATGAGCAAGTGTACGGAATTCCACAACACTCACAAGCACCGATGGCGGCAGATCTCCTCGCTACTATCGATGTAACATGCATCTCCCAACAGGGTAGAGAGGCTTTAGACGTGGACATCTCGGTTGATGAAATTCAGAAAGCTATTCAGGATATTCGAGCGGGTAAGGCGATGGGCCCTAATGGGCTTCCCATTGAGTTGCTCAAACCCATGGCTCTGAAACTAGCGCCCCACTTGCTAAATCTATATAATGAAAGTTATGAGATTGGCCTCCTACTGGCTGATATCCGCGCGGCCACCATCGTGGTTATTCATAAAACCGGCAAACCGGTAGATGAGTGCACATCGTACCGACCCATATCGCTGATAACCGTGGAGGCCAAAATTTTGGCCAAACTGCTGGCTAACCGTCTGCTTCCTTATCTCACTGACCTGGTTCACCCGGACCAGTCGGGATTTATGCCGGGTCGGAATACGGTGCGAAACGTGCGTTGAGTCCATGGCGCGCTGGGCCGTGTGGATACATTAGAGGAAGAAGGGATCTTGCTTGCGCTTGACGCAAAAATGGCGTTCGACACCGTGGCATGGGAATATCTGTTCGCGGTTCTGACTCGTATAGGGTTCGGACCCAAGTTGCTTGGGTGGATCAGACTTTTACATACGCAACCTATGGCGCACATCGCTCCACTTCCTTCCCCCTTTGTCGAGGCACGCGGCAAGGATGCCCATTATCGCCGCTCCTTTTTGCCTTGGTCCTTGAACCTTTGGCGGTTTGGATAAGGGGGGACCCAGGTATCAGAGGCCTTAAGTGGACGGACGAACATGAAGACCGCATATCACTATATGCGGATGATATTCTGCTTTATCTCGCCTCCCCAGTGCGCTCACTCCACAGCGTACTCCATATTTTCCATATATTTGGGGTGCACTCTGGTTACCAGATAAACTGGTCCAAATCGCAGATGTATTCTCTCTGGGGAGACCCCCCGCAAAGTCCTCGGGGATATACCATCCCAGTGGCGTCCCAGGGTTTTCGATACCTCGGCATCTTTATAACAACAGACGCAGCACTATTTTATGAACGAAATCTGTTGGGACCTTTACAGAGGTTTAAATCAGATGTCACCCATTGGACGACACTCCCCCTCACTCTTCTGGGACGTGCGTCTTTGTTCAAGATGCTCGCCTTACCACGCTTCCTTTATGCCCTGCAAAGTACTCCCATTCCGGTTCCTAACTCCTATTTTTTGCAGATCGAGGCAGCAGTGAGAGACTTACTTTGGGATAACAAGCCACCTCGGATAGCCATAAATAAACTCACTATGGGATGGTATGACGGAGGTATTGGGCTGCCGGACATGCGCCTCTATTACCAGGCATCGCAACTAACTCCCATCAACAGATGGGTGTTTGGGCCACATGACGACCCCAGCTTCCGCACCGACTTTTGGTTAATGGGGAAGGGAGGCTATAGCAGAGCACTATACACAAACCACAGGAAATTACGCCTGACTGGCCCCACGGCCCGTACAGTAGAAGTGTGGCATGGAGTCCAGCGGCGGATGGGTTGGCAGGGGCGCCTAACGGAGGCTACCCCCTTATGGGAACCTGACATTTTGGGACGACTCAGTGCTTGTGCAGGGTTTGACAAATGGGACACGATCGGGATTTCCTCTGTGGGTGATATGTGGATTAAGGGCAAAAGGGCGTCGTTTGCGGATCTCCAACTCAAATATCAACTAGCACCATCGGAGTACTTCCGTTATCTTCAGATCAGCCATGCCATTGACTCTGCCCTCCCTAAAGACGCCCCTCTCCCGGATTCCTCTCCTCTTGAGGACAGACTATTGTTGGACCCAATGAACCGCAAGGCCATTTCCCTCACGTATAAGAAATTGATCAATAATCGAACCGACCCAATGCAGAAGCTACAGGCGAGCTGGGAGGTAGATTTGGGGGAAATGGCTGACGAGGACTGGATAGAGGCTCTGACCTCCCCCCGGGAGGTGGCCATTCCGATGCGTCTTCGGCTAGTCCAGCTTAAGATTCTCCACCGGGTATATTTTGATGTCACACTGTTATTCAGGTTAGGTAGGAGACCCGATACACTCTGCCTCCGTCACTGTAATCAAACAGGTTCATTTATGCACATCCTATGGGAATGCCCCCACGTACAACAATACTGGATAGACGTCACCCGACAATTAACAAGGACTTGTGACAAACCTATACACCCATCTCCCAAACTATGTCTCCTCAATATTTGGGAGGCAACAGACCTCACACAAGCTGAACAATCGTGGGCCACCATGGGGTGGTGTATACCGAAACGGAATATTGCCCAGAAGTGGGGGGTGGGCACTGTACCACATTTAAGGGACTGGGCGAAAGACATGGACCACGCCATGGTAGCGGAGAAAACTGTGTTTAAAGGAAGAGGATGTCCACGAAAATGGGATCAAAAGTGGGGACGCTGGAACAAATACAGGGGTGAAATTTGCATCTCTCCCATGGTGGAACTTAGGAGGGAGAGACTTTTGGTGTTGGAGGGGGAGGGTGAGGACTGAATGGCATAATCTCAGGGCAATAAGAACAATGAGAAGGAGTGATGTTCCCTGACCCGGAGACATAGTTGCAACCCTCATAGTACCTGTTAAGCCGTTCATAGCGTGTAATCCTATATGCTCCTGATAGATTGCAGGTCGTAATGTAATGATGAAAGTTTGTATCCCCTGCTGAGAAGTCTATGTAATGTCATTATTGCTGCAGTTTGTTTCTAATAAAATTGTTATAAAAAAAAAAAAAAGAAGGGTTGATTATCTGTTGCAGTGTACCTAAATAAATCTTCATGGAAATACACACTAGAGGGTCTTCATTGATTTAGAACTTAACACTGGCGACAAGTGCCTGCTGAGGACGGGCATGAAAGGATCATCAACCTCCTCAGGAAATCCACGAGATTTACTTTATTGGGGAGTCATTGGGCTTCTAGCAGTGAGTCTGGCTCACCTCACTACTCGATGGATGCTATGCTGTAAATCTTTGCAGTGCTTGTGATTGCAGAGCGATGTGTTTGAGGAAGGACTTACACACTGGTGCAGTGAGCGGTGGAGCTGTGTTTAGTAGGAGCCTCACTCTCTGAATGATGATATCAAGGTGACCAGTGAATCTTGCTACGCGCAGTTGCATTGGAGGTGAATAGTCGCACAACAGCATACAGAGCTGATGTTCGGCGTGGTGTTGTGTCACAACGCTCCATGGCCATTTTGAGTTGGGAGACGCATTGTGGTCATTTTATATGGGAATTTGAGCTTAAGTACAGAATGGACATTGGTGCATCAGACGGAGCCGATGGTGTGGGCGGGCAAGTGTGGTTGCTTGGCAAGACAATGGAGTTTGTAGGATCCGACTGTTTGGATTCACCTTTCAACACAGCGTTTGACGATGAGAAGAGGTGCTCAGCGGTTAGCTGTTGCTTCGGTGACACACACACCATTCTGGAAGATTTTAAGGTACTTTCCAGATTACTTTTTCAGCATGTTGCAATTGCTTCGGTGACACGCAAACCATTCTGTAAGATTTGGAAGTACTTTCCAGACTGGGGATTGCCTTATTTCGGTGATATGCAAACCGCTTGAAGGAATTGTGTGGTATTTATATTGTGTTGCTTTGCTGAGGTGATACGCTCACCATAACTTGGAAATGCATGTGCCATGTACTCGGTGACACGCATATTGTAATTGTAGCATCTGATCTGGGGTGTGAAGACCCAGTTTTGGGCAATCTGTGAATTTTAGTTTTTTGTTTAGGGCGAAATCAGTATTGTCATTGTGAAATTATTGTATGACAAACTTAGTTATTGTATTACAAACCTTACTGCAACCAGTTTAGAGTTTATATTTAGTTTTGTATAGGGTGGCATAGCATTAGGCTACCAGAGCAATAAGCCAGAGCATTAACAGGTGGGTTGTGAAACTGTCTCTTTAATTCAGATGATAACATCATGTCAGTTGCTAATATGTCCCAGACTCCGCAGTTCCTCTCTGATAAGGGTGAGACTATCTTGCCTTGGAAGCAATGGAAACAGATATTTGATTCCTATTTGCTTGCTATTGGGGTAGAAAAGTTTCCTGCAGTATTCAAACAAACCACTTTGTTACATAATCTTGGAATTGAAGGCAGAAATGTATATGAGAGACTGGATGAAATAGTTTTGGGACAAGGCAAAGGTGAGCCCGATATTGTTTATGAAATGTTAATAATAATGTTGGAGAACCTTTTTGTCTCTCAAATCAATGTGGTGTTAGAAAGGCACAAGTTTTTTTACAAGCGTGGCGGGAAAACAGGAAAAAATTGGCTGTTATGTTGCGTCCTTGAAGACATTAGCGTGCACATGTGATTTTGCACAACTCACTGACTCGATGGTCAGAGACCAGATTGTTAGATGCAGCAATAACATCAAAGTGCAAGAGAAACTTCTCACAAAGAATCCTGACTTGAAGGATGCAATAACCATAGTAGAAGGCATGGAAAATACAAGTATGTGGGTGCGTGAAAGAGTGACAGAGGGGACAGAGAAAGTGACAAAAGTACAGACACCAAGGTCAGAGAAGTAGATAATAAATTTGGATCTATAAATACTTCTCAGGGAGAGAATTCTGCTAAGAAGTTTGGCATTAAGTGTTTTGTGGCAGTGAGGGACATCGCTCAACATTTCTGGATGTTTCGCGTGGTTTGCCAATTGAAAGAAAGTGGCAAGAAGGGACACTATGCTTGTGTGTGTGTAGGGTAACAAAATCACATGGTGTGGAGACTGAAGAAAACTTTGTGTTGAGTGTGAGAGATAATGGGTTGGTGGATGTTAGGGGGAAAGAGTATATCAGTGCTCGCTGATTCCAGTTCACCATATACCATGATAGGTGATAAGAATTGGGAGGCGATGTTTGGGAGTAATAAGATTATTCTACAGACACCTGAAATCAATCCAGTAGGATATGGAGGGATGAAGATAGATGTACTGTGGTATTTGGTGATGAAGATTCAATTCTCTGACCATGAAAAGGTAGGGAAGGTTTATGTGGCAAGAGGGGGGGCAACCTTTTGGGATGGAGACATCAAAGGGATATGGGTATAACTTTAAACCCAAATGCACAACAAAAAGTACAGTTGTTGACAACTGAGGAGTTATCTGATGAGATTGCATCTAAGTATCCGGAAGTAGTTTACTTAAGATTTTGAACACAAAATTGTACTGAAGAATGGTGCTGTGCTGTGTGTGTCGAAGGTGAGGAAGGTTCCTCACATGATGTTGGGTCCTTTAGAACAAGAGCTCAATAAATTGAAGGAGAATGGAGCAATTGAGGAAAGAGAATGTTCTGAGTGGCTTGCTCCCATGCTCTTGGTTCCAAAGAATGATGGCAAGCAAATTAGAATGTGTGTCGACTTGAGGGGCGTAATCAGTCACATTTGGGTGGACATACAACCATTATCGAATATTTCAGAGACCTTGCAAAGGTCCATTGTCATAGATTTCTGCTCCGCGTACCACCAGGTTTTGTTGCATCCTGATTCCAATTAATTGACTTTGTTTGTGACCCCACTGGCTGCTTATAGCTTCATTAAATTACCTTTTGTGCTGACCTCAGCAGCGACGTGCTTTTGGAGAGACATGAAGAAGGTCTTGGAAGGAATGGCCAAAATGTTATTTTTTTCAAGATTACATTTTAGTTTATGCCAAGGATCTATTGGAACATGATGACATACTGGGAAATGTGTTAGAAAGATTGCAGAATGCGGGTTTGGTAATAATGAAGGAGAAATGCAGATTTAGGGTGTCATCAGTGACCTATTTAGGGCATATCATTTTGGGGTAAGGTATAAGCCCAAAACCTTATCTGACTAATAGCATTGTTGGAACTCCCATGCCAGAAAACAAAGGCAAGGTGCGCTCTTTTTTCGGACTAGCAGAGTTTTACTCCAAGTTTATTTGTAATTTTGCTAGTTTGTCCCAGCCACTGAGGGTTTTACTGAAGAAGGCTTCCCTTTTCAACTGGACTGATGAATGTGATGAAGCTTTTAGAAACATCAAGAACAGCAGTGGGAAGTTGCCAACACTTGATCATTTTGATGCTTGCAAGAAAACAGTTCAGTCAATGGATGCCAGTATCAGAGGGCTGGGTGCAGTGTTGTCTCAGGTAGTTGATGGTGAGTTGAAGGTGGCGGCTTTTGCCTCTCACTCATTGAAGGGTGAGGAGGAACGTTACTCAGTCATAGAGTGTGAGGTGCTGGCTGTGTGTTGGGCAGTTCTCCACTTTAAATTTTTCTTGTGGGGAATAACTTTTGCAGTAAAATCAGATCATAGGCCACTTTGTCAGATTTTTATGTACAGAGAGATGGAGAACTTTTCTCCTAGGATTAGATGGTGGACGGAAGGGTTGCCCAATTTCAATGTTACGTGGAGAAACAGCAAAACCCTGGAAGCACGCTCCGCCTACAAGGCAGCCACCACGGCACACCACCAACTCATCAAATCCACAAAGAGAAACTTAATCCAAGACAGACTCCTCTCCAACTTCCACAATTCCAAGGAACTCCATGCCATCATACAAGAATTTGCCAGACCCAACAGCGAAACAGCCAATGTCCCACCCTCCCAAGACCTCTGCAACAAACTCAGCTCCTTATTTCACCTCAAGATCAAGACGCTCTACAACAACTTTGATGACCAAGACCATGGCACCGCCCCATCTCCCACCCCCAGTGACGCCATCCAACAGACCCTCCTCAACTGGACCCCATCTCACCATAGAAGACACTGCAAAAACAAGGAAAAGCATCCACTCCGGAGCACCTACTAACCCCTGCCCGCTGCACATCTTCCACTGCCATTGCACCTGAAATATCAACTGCTCCCTCGAGACCGCCACATTCCTCGACGACTGAAAACACGCCGAAGTAAAGCCCCTCTTAAAGAAGCCCTCCGCAGACCCGACGGATCTCAAGAATTTCAGGCCCATCTCACTGCTCCCTTTTGCCGCCAAAGTCATCAGAAAAGCCAACACCCAGCTAGCACGCTTCATAGAAACCAACAACATCCTAGACACCTCTAAATCTGGATTCCGCAGCAACCACAGCACCGAGACCGTCCTCTTAGCCGCCACCGACAACATCCGCGCCCTCCTCAACCAAGGCCACATAGCAGCCCTCATCCTCCTGGACCTTTCAGCAGCCTTTGACACTGTCTCCCACCGCACACTAGCCTCCAGGCTCCACAACGTTGGCATTCAAGGCACAGCCTTAGACTGGAATTGATCTTTTCTCTCAGGCAGAACACAAAGGATAAGACTCTCACCGTTCCTCTCTGAACCAACAGAGATCAGATGTGGAGTACCCCATGGATCCTCCTTCAGCCCCACACTCTTCAACGTCTACATGGCACCCCTTGGAACCATCATCAGAAATCACAGACTCAACATAGTCTCATACGCTGACGACACCCAGCTCATCCTCTCCCTCAACAGGGAACCTGACAACTCCACATTCAATTTCCAAGAAGGCATGAAATACGTCACAACCTGGATGAGCAACAGTTGCCTGAAGCTCAACTCAGAGAAAACAGAAGTCCTCATCGTCTGCTCCAGCCACTCTGCATGGGTTAACATCTGGTGGCCCCCCACCCTCAGGAAACCACCCACCCCAACAGGCCACGCACGCAACCTCGGCATCATACTCGACTCCTCACTCACCATGAACCGCCATATCAACACTGTGTCCTCCACATGCTTCAAAACCCTCTGCATACTTCGCAAGATCTTCAAATGGATCCCCACGACTCCAGCAAGACCGTCAACCACGCACTCCTCACCAGCAGACTGGACTATGGAAATGCTCTCTATGCCGGAATCAACAAAAAACTCCTCTGCAAACTCCAGACTGTCCAGAACGACGTGCCCAGACTTATCGTTGACATCCCACGAAATGACCACATCACCCAACACCTCCGCAACCTTCACTGGCTCCCCGTCGAAAGAAACATAATCTTCCAACTACTCACACATGCCTACAAAGCCCTACATAACACCGGACCCCGATACCTCAATGAACGAATCTCATTCCACGCTCCCAAGAGAACCCTCTTCTCTGCCGACCTCACCCTAGCCGGTCCCTCACATCCACAGGGCCAGAGCAGGTGGCAGATACTTCTCCTACCTCGCAGCCAAGACCTGGAACGAACTCCCCTTTCACATCCGACGGAGCGCGACACTGCACCAGTTCAGAAAGGACCTCAAGACCTGGCTCTTCGAATAACCAACGGAGCTCCTCGCCCCCTCCCACCCAGCGCCTTGAGACCCTCAAGGGTGAGTAGTGCGCTCTAAAACCCCTGATTGATTGATTGGCTATTGAGTATGTGCCAGGGTCTAGAAATAGCATTGCAGATTGTTTATCAAGGCTGCAAATTGATTGGGTTGAAAATAGGAGTGAAAGCACTCTAGTGGGATGGGTGTGTGAATCTGCACAAGATGACAGTGCATGGGCAGATGCTAAGGCAAAGGATTACACTTTGTTGGACATGAAAGACATTATTGTGAAGTGTTGGCCTAGAAGGCAAGGATATTCCTCTCAAATTGAGATGTTTCTCAAGTATTAGGTATGAACTATGCATTTACGGGGAGAAGATTTTCCAAGCAAATCGAGTGGTACTTCCAAGAGACTTGAGAGGTAAATAAGTATTGGTGGCCGTTAATGGATCATGAAGTGGAAAAAGTAGTAAAGAATTGTTAGCAATGTGCGAATAATGACAAGAGCAAAAAGATGCAGACTGCTCCTTTATCCCCGGGTTAGATTCCAGTAGAACCTTGGACTAAATTCACATTAGACAGTGCTGGGCCATTCGAGCCATGTCTCATGATGAACGGTATGTTATGTTGTTAGTAGATTGCATGTTTAATTGGGTGGTACCAACTGTGTGTCTTCTGTCAACACTAAGAAAGTAATATAATTTCTCAAGGATGAGTTCTCTCTGGAGGGAGTACCCAAGTGCCTGGTCAAAGATAACAGGATGCAATTTGTCTCCCAAGAAATGTATGTGTTTCTCATGGAACATCTAGTGTCCATCTTGAGACTGCTCTCGATTCACCGCAGTCAAATGGTTTAGCTGAGAGCATGAACAAGATTGTGAAGAGCTGTGCTCAACGTGCACTTCTTACTAAATTCCCTTTGAAAATGGTTTTGAGGGAACCCTGGAGGGCACACCACAATAGGCCAATAGTGTAGCTTTAGTGTCACCTTTTGCCTCATTAAGTGCATAAAAATGAGGGGCAATATCACAAAATAAAATGATGGACGGAGTGCTGAAATATTTCAAACACTCACCCCCAGTCACAGTTCTGGGTTTAATCTATCATTATTTTGCTCAAAACGTCAACCCAGTTTGGCCCCAGCCATATGCAAATCAGTCTTGACCCTGCTCCCCATGGAAACAGTCCAGGCTGAACTGCCAGGCCAGCTTCTCCCTGGACTGGAAACAAGCATCCTGGAACCGTGGAACCACTCCCTGCTCTTAATTTTTTTTTCCGCATACATTCACAAAGGGGAAGGGGTCCCCCCTGGGGAACCCTTCCAATTTGCAACTGACTTACCACCTACTTGGAGTTGGTGTTAACTGTGATTGTTTAGCGACTGCATTTGCGATCACAAAACAATCATACATACCAGTGCTACTCGCTATTAGGAAGGGACGCCATTGGCACGCCCCTTCTTAACAGCGACTCACAAACCCTATTTTGAAAGTCGTAATAGGTTATTGACTCGCAAAATAGAGTTTGTACATACTACAACACTCTTCAGCAGTCGCAAACGGCCCGATTTTCTGTTTGTGATCGCTAAAAACAGCCGTACATCTGGCCCACAGTGTGCACAGGACCCCCGTCTGGGTATACCTGCCCCACTTACGGCGACGCACTAAATTATACAAAAAAAGGATGGATGGATTGCTTGAGTTAATCTCAGCCACTAGCCCCATCCCAGTCCATCCTTGTTTTGCACACCATGCCACCTCAGTTTGGACCCAGCTATATGCAAATCAGCATTGATCCTGCTTCAGTGGGAATAGGTCAGCCCAGACTGCCAGGCAAGGTCCTCCCTGAAATATAACAAAAGCAACCCAGGGTTGATGTAATCAATTATCTGATTTGATATGTCATTGCTGATGTGTGTTATTTCAGGATGCATAATCAAAAAAATACATTGTGTGATATATATATTCAATATAGCTTTATAGAAAGATCAAGGGAACAAGTCAAATGATCATCAAAATGTTATTGCATTCTCTATATACATCTCTTTTACAAGTGTGGCCTTCGTTGACGCTTAATTTATGCCACATACCTCACCAAGCAGCTGTTGCTTTTACCAATGCAAAATTTGCTCAGGGTGAAGGGGCTGGTATTTGGCCAGAGGGTGCACCCTATCTGATCTCTACAGAAGACATCACATATAGTTTTTGACCATGTGCTGTGGGAGCTGGGCACATGGCTAGGTGTTTGATCAGACTCTGTGCACAGACTCATTGGATATAATACCATGTATGCACAGGTGCCATTTTTTGTTGTAGCTTTTTATTAAGCTACCAGAGGTCCTTAATTAAGAATGCGCTGCCATTGGGTTTGGACTGTGATATTATGAGTGTTCTTTCTTTCTTTAATTTTGTATTGCGTAATATCCAATATAATGCCTTCCCGTCATTCACCTGTTTTTTTAAACATTTGCTTCAATATTTTCAAAATAGCTATTTTGACAAAAAGTGATTTTGAAATTGCAATTTTCATCTGCTGCTAAATTGATCTTTCCAAACATATTGGAGGTACACCTCGCCATAAGGTGAAATATGACCCTTCAAGCACACTTTCATCCCCCAAAATATTCTTTCTACATGCCGAAATCACAAGGAAAATCGTGATTTCTAGAAACTTACAAGTAAGAATTCTACTTGTCAAACAAATTTGAAATTATGTTATTTTTTTTCTTTACTTGTATTTGTTTGACATGTTTTAGTCATAGCTAACTTCATAAAGTATACTATATTTCAAGATAGAGTAGCAGTGAAAAATGAACAAAAACTCCATCCAGGTCCCTACTCCTTCAGGAAGTACCAGGAGTGACAATATTTTTTAGTCCATTAGGGTGCTATAAAATCTTCCTGTTTGACAGTCATCTTCCTTAACCACTGATCTTGCCACTAAACTGTGGAAAACTAGATTGATGGCAACTGATCCAGGAGGCGGGTAATTCTCTCATCCTCCAACCTGTCACTGTGACACCGTGCCTGCTGCAGTAACCAAGTAGTTATTGGGTAGATTGCTGGAAATATATTGACACTGAGCTAGCTTCTGTGCTTTCTATGGCCAGGTGTTGAGTCTCTGAGATTCGTTCACAGTGACTCATGAAGAGGTGTTGTAAGGCCATTTTACAGCTTACCACCATTGTTATTTTTTTGGGCACAGAACTGGTTGGATGTTCTTTTTTATCTCTGTCCTGTTGAAGGATATATTTTCCTGCGCCTTCTTACCCCAATGACACTTCTCATAGTCACCAATTATAATTTGAACATTTTCTTTACCTTTTTCATTATCT
Organism: Calotriton arnoldi; assembly: GCA_963921515.1. NCBI lineage: Eukaryota > Metazoa > Chordata > Amphibia > Caudata > Salamandridae > Calotriton > Calotriton arnoldi. Next base: position 169,190 of record CAWUFW010017511.1, on the reverse strand, counting down.
TATTTCTTCTTTTTCCATTTGTTTTTCACTGTGCCTGAAACAAAGTGGTTCTCCCACCTTTAACTAATAAGCTAGAAGCAGGAGCTTGATGATCAGGAAACCCAGAGTAAACCCTTACCCTGTTAATCCTCACTTTTTATGAAGCCCATAATACTGAGCTACCCCATAAAGTCAAATTAATGTTTTGAGATCATTGTAAGGCATAAAGTACCCCTGCTGCACAATAAAAGGATACTGCAAGTCACTGAGGAGTTCAATAATCATTTAGAGGAATGAGGCTGAGTTCCATGATAAGGTTCTAGAACTCTGAGGTGACTATCCTTATCATGTATTCCAGGGGGTATGTTATCCCATATAATACATGGTTATACCATCACCTTTCCCAGAAACCATTTAAAAACTTGGTGCATAGCTCTTTCATATGAAAGAGAGAGCATGTTTACAAACATGAAGAATACAAATAAAACCTCTAATGCAAAATTAAACACATCAAAAACCTGTTAGATATTTGTGGCAAACAGATTTTAGAAACAGTTCAATACATGTCAGTTAAAAAAAAAAAAGCTGCAGTGGCTCTAAAGGTGTATGAACATGCAGAAAGATACTAGTTTTTCTCTATATAGGGAGTTCAAAAATTAAACATATTCTCTCTGCTTGTCATTGTAAGCAATTAAAATAGAGCAAAAGAAAGAAATTTATGTTTTCGTTGCTTTAAACGGCTGCTCCAATTATGCTCCGTGACCTGGCCTGCCTTTTACCTCAACTGCTGGCCCTGGCAGCAGGCATTGTGATGTCAGAACTCGACTGTAATAACTTATAATAGTCGAGTTCTGATGTCAATCGGCGATGGGTGCCGATAATAAAGAAATCAGACTAGCGTTTATGCACGGATTACAGAATCCCATGTATTATATATTAATTATATTTTTTTACAAATTTTCTTTGTAGCGTGGTTTTCCTTTGCAAGATACTATCATTCTGTTATTCTCTTTGTCATGAAATTGCAGATTGAAGTGAAAGCCACAAAAAGTTCACTTAGAGTACAAACAACTTTATATGCTGAAATATCTTCCATGAAAACTTTCAATTCATTCCTATCTGTCTTTCAGATATGTGCTGTAATATATCAAGAGTGGCAACTGATTTAGCAGTCCCATGGAAGACACAGGTTAGTTGGCTCAAACTGTGATAATCAGAGCACTTTATCACGGGTGCCATTGGACTTTATCTTACTTTTGAGCCCAAAACTAACCACCAAGTATACCCCTCTGGCAATTGGTCCTCAGAGCAGCACAGTAGTCCAAGGCTTACTCAGGGAGGTGGTGTGGCGTTAAATGCTCAGAACACAGTAAGCATTTAAATCTGATTAATATATCATTGCAGAGTCAGTGCTTTCCCATAAGAGAAAAGGTATCTTACTTCTACCATACATTATTATACATTCAAAGTCAGAGGATAATATTATGCTATGCAGTTGGAAAAGTAATCTCTGTTAACTAGTGGTGGCAGTATATTTTTCTTAAACTGCTCTTGCAAGTGCAAATCCCAACACATGCAACCCACCCCACATGAAAGGGTGATAGCTGGCGGGAGCTTTAAGTGTCATGAAATTGCTCTTTCCCTTTGTGTTTTGTCTTTTCACTTAACCTTACATGAGGTCTCATTAGTCTTCAGTTTGTGCATGCTGAGCTTGCAGCTGTCGGTTAATGGTAGTGAGGTACCCACTTGAGCTTGTTGGTCTCAGTGTTGCCCACTGAGCAGGATCATGTTGCCCTGGCCCAGGCAACCCTCTCATGGCATCTTGCACTTACACATGTGATTCCTCAGAAAGCGGGTGCTGAAGCAGGGGGACACCTTTCTCTGCTCGATCTGGCAGTGGTTAGCTGAGTCTCTGCTCGGGGATCTTCCTCAGGCCCAGGTAAAAAATCAGATTATCATGGTTGAGGCATTAGTGACCATAGTCACCTCGCTCACGGTGACTGATCAGTTGAGCACTAAGCCTATCAAGGAGCTTTAATTTTTTGTGTGGTGGCCACAGACTGTGGTTGTGATGTTCCCAGCACCATACCATCACAGGTGCTATGTCTCTCTTTGCAGGGAAGCTGTGAATGTGATAGCAGTCCTCATGAGTGCCTAGTCATCTCAAGTGACCTAGCTCCTTGGCTACAGAGCAGGTGTACGAGGGCATCAAGGCCTCAACATGTGGCATGGTGGTATAACGGATGTATAAGAGAACCACGCATCCGATTGTAACGCATGCCTTTAGAACGTGGCTGTTACAACGTGAATGCTATTACTACGCACAACCTTTACCAATCATACCTTTACAACGCATGCCTTTATAACGAATTTCGATGCAAAAGCATGAATGGTAAGGGGATATACGTGATAAAGGTTTTACAAGCAATTATAAGTATTTTACAGGTAAGTTTAAACCTTTTCTATATATAGATAAAAGGTTTATATTTTCCTGTAAAACACTTACATTTTCCTGATAAAAGCATCCTTGGTAAAAGCATATGCTTGCTAAAAAAATGTACAGGTAGGTACAAACACTTGTTTTGTGTATATATATATATATATATATATATATATATATATATATATATATATATATATATATCCAAACAAGACCTCCGAGTCAAAGGGGCCCCCGACCCTGCAGGGCGGCTTCAGTACAATGGGTACGGAGCAACCCATCAAATCACATACACAGCAAAAAGGCTGAAGCCCAGTTCCAGGACACACAGTGTTTTATTCCAAAGAACAGCAGCACATTTTCGTTTCCTTTTCCTTACGCGTTTCGGCTTGAAGTACAGCCTTGATCACAGGTGAAAACAATAATCTGCAAAGTGCGTTGGTGCATGCTTAAAAACCATTCTGTCACATGACTCAGTTCAAAAATACATTTCCCATAGTGCACTGTAAAATACTCTTCAATGTTGAAATGTAAAAATACTTTCTTAATGTTCTGTGATTTCAATTCATTTTCTTTCAGTGCACTAATGTTCAATACGCAGTTATTTTGATAGCAGTCTGGTTTACTTGTCGTATTTGCATGGTGCTCTGACAAGTCTTAGAAAAGCACTGGTGTTCTGGAAAGATCAGGAGGAAAAGCTTTCCTCTCCGAATCCCTTGCTCACCTTCACATTTCACTGTATTGGGATAATCCTCTTCTTTCCACGTGGAGGCAAGCAGGTCATGCCCCTGAATTAAATCCAAACAAGACCTCCGAGTCAAAGGGGCCCCCGACCCAGCAACTCCTCTCGCATTCCGATAAACTTGTAGAAGACAGGAGCTCGGACCACAAATTCGTGCCGTAAGTTTTCTTTATTGTCCGGTCAACAAACCACAGCCATGACGCATTTCGAGCCCGTAGGCCCTTGATCATATGTGTGTGTGTATATATATATATATACATATATATGTATATATTAAAAACAAATATATATATACATATATGCATTTACATTTTTATATATGAGTATATTTTTGTGTATTTACACATGCATGAATACATATGAATGTGCGTGTATAAATATTATATATATATATATATATTATCTACTGGCGGTCGCCAGTAGATAGTTATAGTTACAACCTATTATCCATAGGAAATCCGCGACATTCTATTTGAAATAACGTTGGCGCCGGTTGACGAATCTTCGTGAAAGTTTCCAACTTGTTGGGCGCTCCGCTCCGCTCCTACCCTGAAAGTCTCGGGGTGATACGTGAAGCGGGGGCCGAGAAAAAGGGGGTCCCAAAACGCGTTTTCCCCATTCATTTTTCCATAGGAACCTTTAGTCGCAGCTACAGCCCGAACTGCTGAACGGAATTACACCAAATTTGGCAAAGAGGTAGTCCTTGGTTCAGACTGGTGCCTTTTGCTTAAATGGTGTAAATCCGTTCAGTAGTTCCTGAGAAAATCAAAAGTAAAAGTACATATATATCTATGGGCGCGTCGGATACGCGTACCCTCAGCGCACCCTGCGCGCACCGTCCCGATCACGAGCTGCATGCTAATTGGTTGTCAGCTGGCTGTCAACATTCCGATTCAGGAAGTGTTGGCAGCCATTTTGTCCCTCGGTAGAACCGAGGGACAGAAACAAGTGCGCAAAGCGCAAAGGGGGCAGGGTAGAAACACCCTGACCCCCTAGGTCTGCTCAGGGGTCCCACAAGGACCCCCTGGGCAGAAAAAGATTTTTAAATCGGCGGGATGCGCTTAGGGTGCGCGTATCCCGCCGAGAAAAAAAAGAAACAAGTGTGCAAACGCACAAAGGGGGCAGGGTAGAAACCCCTAACCCCTAGGCCTGCTCAGGGGGTCCCACAAGGACCCCTGGGCAAAAAAAAGCATTTAAAAAAAAAAAAATCGGCAGGATGCGCTCAGGGTGCGCGAATCCTGCCGGAAAAAATCGAAGCGCGGTCTCCCGCGCTCGATTGTATTTTGCCCCCGGGTGGCCCAAGTCCCGGGGCATGGTGGGGGTTTAATTTTATGTGTGGGGGGCCTCAAAGGGCCCCCAAGCCCCGGGACCGCCACCCCCGGGGCTTTCTTTTAAAATGGTGCGGGAGGGCTCTGAGCCCTCCCGCAGCCCCGGGGACCACCACCTCCCCGGGGCTTTTTTAAAAAAATTAAACAACCTGTGTGGGGGGCTCCAGCCCCCACACGCCCCGGGACCGCCACCTCCCGGGGCACTAACAAATTAAAATGGGGGTCCGTTTTGGACCCCCGAAGCCCCGGGGACCACCACCTCCCCGGGGCTGTGCTGATGTAGGGAGGGGGCCGCGCGGCCCCCTCCTGGAGCCCTTGATGGCCCTGGGGACCGCAACCCCCAGGGCCGGCTCCTGCAGTGTCCCGGGGTGCCTACCCTCGGGACACTGTAGTTTGCTATGGCAGGATTGGAGCCTCGCGGCTCCCGTCCTGCCATAGCAAACTGCTTTGGATATTGGAAGAGAGAGCAGGAAACCTGCTCTCTCTTCCAATATCCAAAGCGATTGCTTTTCCACATGGGGAGCAGCATGTCAGCTGCTCCCCATGTGGAACAGCAATGCCGGCTCCCAAGGGACGTGGGGAGCCGGCGGGACTGTGGGGGGATTGGGGACCCCCACAGTCCCCAACGGAGAGGGCCAGCCCCGGAGGATGGGGTCCCCGGGGCAAGTAGTGGCCCGGGAGGGGGCCACGCGGCCCCCCTCCCCAAAAAAGAGCAAAAAATTTTTTTTTAAAAAGGAAAGGCCGGCCCCGGGGGATGGGGTCCCCGGGGCCTTAAAATGGCCAGAGGAGGGGGCCACGCTGCCCCCTCAAAAAATAAATATAGAGGCCATGCCCCGGGGATGGGGTCCCCGGGGCCAATACAGGCCAAGGGAAGGGGGCCACGCGGCCCCCTTCCCGTTTTTTTTTAAAGGTAATTTAAAAAAGGGGTAAGGCCCTGGGGGATGGGGTCCCCAGGGCCCAAAAAAAGAAAAAGGAAGGGGGCCACACAGCCCCCCTTCAGGGAGAAAAAACAAAAAAAAAAAAACGATCGGGCCCGCAGGCCCCGCCCCCTTCCTTCACCACTCTGCAAACGCGCCCCTGGCGCGTTTGCAGAGGGGAACGATCCCCTTGAATACTGGGGGTCCCTGGGGCCAACTAGCCCACCAGGTACCTCCAGTAGGCGCCAGGGGCTGCCTTGCAGAGAGGTGTACAGAGGCCACGCCCCTTTTTACACCTCTCTGCAACGCAGCTCTGTGGCGCTTTTTGGAGGTATATGGTGGGCTAGTTGGACTCCGGGGACCCTCAGGATTCAAGGGGACTTAATCCCCCAACTTAAAACGCGCCACGGGGCGCGTTTGCACAGTGGTGAAGGGAGGGGCGGGGCTTCAGGTGACATGTGTGCAAACAGGCCCCGTGGCGCGTTTTAAGATGGGGAATTAAATCCCCTTCAATCCTGAGGGTCCCTGGGGGCCAACTAGCCCAACAGGTACATCCAGAAAGCGCCACAGAGCTGCGTTGCAGAGAGGTGTAAAAGGGGTGTGGCCTCTCTACACGTCTCTGCAACGCAGCCCCTGGCGCATATTGGAGGTTCCTGGTGGGCTAGTTGGCCCCTAGGGACCCTCAGGATTCAAGGGGACTTAATCCCCCAACTTAAAACGCGCAACGGGGCGCGTTTGCACAGATGTCACCTGAGGCCCCGCCCCTCCCTTCACCATTGTGCAAATATTCCTCTAAAATCAGCCGAAATACGAATTCCGATTTACTCACCTGTTATCAGGAGAGACCTCAGTGCTGCATCTTTCAGCCCAGTACTGGTCCTGAAAAGTAATTTTAACCGTACTTACCGGTAACTTGAATTTCCTTCATAGGCTAACATTGACTGGTTTCACTTGGAAATTCTTCTAAGTGTGGAGTTTTGGAACTTTAAAATATTCCTCTAAAATCAGCCGAAATACGAATTCCGATTTACTCACCTGTTATCAGGAGAGACCTCAGTGCTGCATCTTTCAGCCCAGTACTAATCCTCAAAAGTAATTTTAGCCGTACTTACCAGTAACTTGAATTTCCTTGCATAGGATATCATTGCCTGCTTTTTGCTGAAAAAGTTTCTAAGTGTTGATTTTTGGAACTTTAAAATATTCCTCTAAAATCAGCCGAAATCCGAATTCTGATTTACTCACCTGTTATCAGGAGAGACCTCAGTGCTGCATCTTTCAGCCAAGTACTGATCCTCAAAATTAATTTTAACCGTACTTACCGGTAACTTGAATTTCCTTCATAGGCTAACATTGACTGGTTTCACTTGGAAATTCTTCTAAGTGTGGAGTTTTGGAACTTTATAATATTCCTCTAAAATCAACCAAAGTACGAATTCCAATTTACTCACCTGTTATCAGGAGAGAACCCAGTGCTGCATCTTTTAGCCCAGCACTGACCCTGAAAAGTAATTTTAACCGTACTTACCAGTAACTTATATTTTCTAACATAGGAATCCATTGTCTGGTTTTCAGCAGAAAACTTTCAAAGTGTCGATTTTCACAAACTACAAATATTCCTTAAAAATCGCCTGTATGACTTAAACGCATTCATTCAACTGTTTACAGGAGATGCACCAGTGCTGGATCCAGGATCCAACACTGAGTAAGAAAAAGTAACGATAACAGTTTTTACCTGCTAAGTGAATTTCCTTCCATAGGATAACATTGGTGATTCTATGAGAAAAAGTTTCTAAGTGTCAACTTTTAAAGTACAATAATATTCCTTAAAAATCACGACTGTAACCAAAACGCTTTTACTCAACTGTTTACAGGAGATGTGCCAGGACTGAATCTAGGATCCAGTCCTGTGGTTAGAAAAGTAATCCATAAAGTAACTAATTGCATTTAACTAGAAATTCACATTGAGCTGAATGTTGCATTGTGTTTGAAAATGTGTTGCACATTGCAACAACTGTAACTACTGTACTTAAAAGTCTATTGCCTATGTGCAAAGTATTTAAACTAAAGTAATTCATTCTGAGAAAGTATTTTTTGTAATGTAATGTATAATGTAATTACAATGTAATTTAAATAATAAAATATGTAAAAAAAAATTGTTTCTAAAAATGTAGTAAATCAGTATGAAAAAAATTAATATAACAATTAATACATTTAAAAATTGTCATTTACAAAACCTTTGAAATTCACTGAAAAAACCGTAGGTTTCAGGCACGTTATAGTTAGAAATTAGCATTTAAAAAAACTTTGAAATTCACTGAAAAAACCATAGGTTTCAGACACGTTATAGTTACAAATTAGCATTTAAAAACCTTTGAAATTCACTGAAAAAACCATAGGTTTCAGACACGTTATAGTTACAAATTAACATTTAAAAAACCTTTGAAATTCACTGAAAAAACCATAGGTTTTAGGGACAGTTATAGTTACTTGGACATTGCACTCGTACAAAACCCGTGAAATTCCCCGTTATAGTTAGTTCAGCTAACTATAACTCGCGCCCCGCAATGCACTGCTGATGACGTCACATATTACATCACTCATGACATGGTCAGTGACATCACTGATGACATCACTGATGACATCTCAAATGACATCACTGATGACATCATCCACGTGATAATCTGATGCACCTCCTCACACCCTAATATAACCTTTGATACACCCACTCTAAATTACAGACTGCCATTCGCAAAACCATAGACACTCCAACACCAATAACTACATACCCACTCACTGATTCTTAGGTCTACACACACACATCCACTCACTCACCCGTACAGTCACTCATACTTACGGTCACTCAGTACAGGACTATCATATGCACTCTTACTCCTATATAGACACTCAAACAACGCCACTCATCCATAGAGATACTCACACACCTAGTCAGTCATGCAAATAATTAAACACACTGCCATTTACTCACCTATACAGTTATACACACACCAGCTCACTTACTCATACAAATAGTAGCACATTGTTACGCTCTTATACAATCACTGATACAAGCACACAATCATCCATACAGCCACTATCACAATCACTCACTCTTGCTTATAGCTATTTATATACTCCAACACACATATATACTGCCTTTCACATATGTAGTTACTCACACATGTACCACTGGGACATACATTCACTCACTAACACACTCTTACACACACTTACCCACCCATACAGTCTATCACAGATGCACTCTTGAAACCATCCACCCAGTGAATCACCCACTCACACATCTATGCACAGAGTTGCACACACCCCTCCCACACAAACACTCAGGCACCCATACAGATACTCAGACAAGCATTCAATAACTCATATAGACACTCATTTAGCTATTCACAAACACATGCAGCCACTTACACAGCAACAGACAGACGGATACAGACATTCACCCAGTTTAGTCACTAACCCATGTATTCAGTAAGATACGTTAAATCACTCACTTATAGAGTCAGTCACGCACCTACTAAATCATCCATACAGACACTTACACACCCACTCATTCTTCAATACGTCTTTTCCTATATATTTTAAAAATATTTAAACTTTACAGAAACACACAGTTACTGGATGATGTCATCAGTGATGTCATTTGAGATGTCATCAGTGATGTCATCAGTGATGTCACTGACCATGTCATGAGTGATGTAATATGTGACGTCATCAGCAGTGCATTGCGGGGCGCGAGTTATAGTTAGCTGAACTAACTATAACGGGGAATTTCACGGGTTTTGTACGAGTGCAATGTCCAAGTAACTATAACTGTCCCTAAAACCTATGGTTTTTTCAGTGAATATATATATATGTATCTTTAAACCCCTCAACCCATACCCACCCTAAACTCTAAAATTACTCTTGCCACCCAAAAACCCATACCCACCCTGTTAGAAATGGGGGTCTCTAGTTGGCAATGGTTTGCACCTTCGTCCAAGTAGGGACCCTTCTTCCTAGTCAGGGTAAGTGGGATACACTTCTAAAATAACCCCTGCTCATCCCCTTGGTAGCTTGTGTAGAGCATTTGTGCACACATACACATACAGCAATACAGTGAAATACAGTGAAAATACTACAAATGGACACCACACCAGTTTAGAAAAATAAGTCATTTTTATCTAAACCAAACAAGACCAAAACGACAAAAATCCACAATACAGTAATCAAAATTTGACTTTTAAAAGGTAGAAACAGTTCTGTTCATAGAAAATGGTAGACGCGACACTTTCAACACAAAGTACCTTGGATGTGTCAAAAACACAAGCAAAAAGGGTTGCAGGGAAGGTGATGCCTCGGTTCCTTATAAACAGGGAAGGTGATGCATTGGTTCCTTGCTCCGTGGGAGGTGAAGTGTTTGTCCCTTACTGCTGCGCAGGGGAGGTGATGCGTCGGTTCCTTACTGAAGAGGATGTGATGCATTGGTTTCTTACTGCATGAGGAGGTGATGCATTGGTTTCTTACTGCATCCCCCCAGCGATGCGACAGACCTGGCGCCTCGATGCTATGCGTGATGATCCGGGACAATGCGCTGTGTGAAGATCCGGGATGCGCTGCGACGATTCCAGCCATGTTTCCTCGATGCGTCGGTTCTTACACAGCAGGGCCTGTGCCAGAGTCGGTGTGGTGATCTCAGACGTCGGAGATCGGTGCACAGGACTCATCACACAGCAGACACATTAGCTGCGGGCAGGCGCTGTGTTGATTCTTCGAATGCCGAAATGCGTAGGAAATTCTTCTTGCACCGCTGCAATGCGTCGGAACCAGGAGATACGTTGATTTTCACAGTTCTTTAGTATTTTGCAATTCCCAGCCCCAGAAACAACCTCCAGAGGCCAAGAACACTTTCAGGCATCTCTTGGCAGGTCAGAACTCCTAGCAAAGGAGTTCAGGGGGGAACTGGGGGTGAAGGCTTTGTGTCCCTGAGACTTCAGAACAGGAGGCAAGCTCTACTTCAAGCCCTTGGAGATCTTCCTCAAGCAGGGGACACAGCACACAGCAAAGTACTTGTCCTTAACTTGTTACTATCGAGAGACACAGTTCCTAAGAGAGAAGTAAGACTGGAGAGATGCGGGGAAGGATTGGTCGTTCCTATGGAAAGGTCGCAGTGACCTTTTCTTGATGCCCTCAGACACCCCGAAGGATGTCATGCTTCATCATGGGGCGGTGCTCCTTGTTGGGCCGGCACTGCAATGCCCAATGGGTCCCCCAAAGGGTCACTTTATCGGAGATCTTTTTAGAAATCTAGCCGTACGCTGTGTGCGGGTCTGCGTGCAAGGGTGCGTGACGAGTAGATGTTAAAAGATGACTGGAGGGGGCAAACTGATTTAATTGAAAAAAACCCTCTGTCATCAATAAAAAACCAAAAGCTTGTGCGCTGCTCGAGGGTGATAATGGCCCTCAGTAGCTAGACAAGTGTGAAGTCTTTGACAGACAAGGATTGGGTCGACATGTTTCGCGCTGTGTAGTGGTCTCAGGAGGAGATCCTTTGTGCTTCCTCAGGACCTAAGGATAGTCAGATGGGAAGGGGGGTGGATTATACTGAGGTCTAGATAGATATCTTAGTATCACTCAATGGACCCGTGAAGTGGTCCAATCTGGAACGACAAAATACACATGGAGAAGAGTAACAAGTAGTTAGTGCGAGATAACACATATATTAACGTAGTATGATATGTGAGTAATGAGCCCCCTGGTGCAGGGCCCATAGCCACATAATCACAGTTACACCCATAGAGTTTCACATATACTAAATGAGCGTGAGTTTAAAGGTTATCAGGGGAGTGGACAAACACACAATTGAACATCTGAGCAAAAGAAGTGTTCTCGGTATGCCATAGCCATCATAGTGAGTACATAAACGTGTAGCGCTCAAGACATAAATAGTGCACGGAATGTGCTCGCTATGTTATACAAATGGTCAAAAGGACTGTGTTCGTTTTTAAAGAAGATGTATAGTTCAGGCTGGGCATCGTGACCATTGACAGCAAGACCTCTTTAGTTAAGCTGTGTCGATTATGGTAAGGGAAAACTGCTCACCTAATCGTTATGGGTGTATAGTCCCATGAGAAACGGCGGAGGTTATCGCCGTCACAATCAGTTAAGAGAGTAAAAAGTCATGCATTGCTAGAGAGCCAGAGGCAAAGTTGGAAGGATGCAGGCACAAGGTATGATCCGTACTCACAGTTACGACGTGCAGACGAGGTTCACTGCCCTAACCCACCTCTCGCCGGCTCATGGAGTGTTCTCCAGTTAGTTTGAAAAGGTCTTCTTGCGGGGTTGGAACAAAGCCTAGGCCCCTCTGTAATACCGTTGTTTCATCACTCGTCAGTTGTCTCCTGGGCATGTTGATGACTAGTTTTTCTTCGTCGTCTGGCTCCTGGTTTGTTGTTGGGTCCCGGGGTCCAACCAGTGGACTTGTTTTTGATCGTTTCTCCTTCTTCCTCTTCCTCTGCCCCTGCCTCTGTTCCAAAAAGGAGGGGGGGATACTTTTTTTTTAATAAATCTTTTTATTAGGTTTTACATGAATACAGAACTTCAGTAAACAAAGTAACACAGGTAGCCAGTCATAACTTTCTGTTGCTCAGGGGGAGTGGTTTGGATGCATGGCGGACTAGACGTGTCTGTCTGAGCTCCTGCCGGAGTTTAACAATCCGACATTATCCTGCAATACCCCCAAGTGCAGAAATACCCCGTTCGGGTGCGGAGGGGAGTGCGACCCCGTTGTGCCAGTCGGCGGCTCTGTGGAAGCGACCCCGGGCCTCCAGCCGCTGAAGAAGAAGTGAAGCTGCCGGAGAATGCAGGGCGCCATCTTACAGAGGGCCCAGCTGGGCCTGGGTGAGTCCGTGGCTCCGAACTCACAGCTGGAGGAGCGGCGGAGTCCCGGACGACGGCACATGAAACAGCCAGCGCCAAAAAAGAAAGGCACAGAAAAACTTGACGCGGGCTCGGAGCCCCAGGATTACACCATCGAGTGAGGCTCCTGGGCCTAATCGGCTGTGCCATCCACATTACAGATGGCGGCTGAGGCAGCCCGGGGCTGCGGACATGTGGAGGCCCGGGTCTCCGGATGTCTTAGAGATCAATACACAGAGGAGCGGCGCTAGAGGGGGCACAGGCGGATGTCACCACCCCCCTCCTTCCACATTGGCATTCTGCTCAATATGCGAGGGAAGCCCGGGCTGCGGCGGTCTTGAAGAGCTGGCTATGAAGGTGAGGTGCCGGGGGGGCACAAGCTGATGGTAATCGGGTCCCCCCACACAGGCATTTTTGTCTGGCGCATGATGGATGGCTGAACCGCGATCCGTGGCAGAACTGGCACCGCTGAGGCTTAGGAAGTGCCTGTGACCTCCAAGACGTAAAGCAGCCTAGAGCCTCCTGCTGCGGTCACTCGATCAGGACCTGGGGAGAGAGGCGAGTGAAAGGGCGGGCCTCCCCATGGTCCCCAGGAGACAGAGGAGAAAGAATTCACTGCTGTACATAAAAGCAGGAGCCCGGGCAAGGGGTCATTGTCCGGGGCTCGTGGGCCCAAAATTATTTTACACTGAGTGCACCCACCTACACAAAGGAAGGGTGGAGGCGCAACAGAGACAGCAAGCTCACCTGGTCTGCAGCGGACCGGGGCGCAGTTATTAAAGTTGGTCTGCTCTGCTAGGGGCCATAAGGATACCCCACGGATACGATTGGACACAAGGCCCAGAAGAGTTGAGATAGCGCGGATACCTAAGCAAAGAACCTCCCGACAGCGAAGATACCTGGGGAATGGAAGAGGGCCTAGAGTGTTGTGACCCTTGGCAGGACGTGCATTAGATTTCGACGGGGATTACTGGTCCTGAAAACTCGGCGAGATGATGAAGGAAAAGGCGAATAAGGTGCAGTCCAACAAGATATCCAATTATGCACAGCTGTGCCCGCTGGACCCGGCCGGAGTGGCCGCGAACCCTGATGAATAGGGGGACGGATCAAGACATCCTCCAGACAAGTCCCCATCACTGACAGAGATTATGGTGGCGATGCAGTCATCCAGGGAAGATGTGGTGCATAGAATTGACGCCATGGCCATAGAGGTAAATCTTCTACGATGTGATCTTCATAAGGTCTCGGCTAGAGTGTCCGCTACGGAACAAAGTATGGAGACCATGCAGCAAGAGGTACGCTCGCTCAGAGACTCGATGGTCCGGGTACAGCAAAGGGTCGCGCAGCTGGATGAGCGCGCAGAAACGCAGAAGGCAGATCGCACAGGAACAATTTGCGCTTCATCGGTTTTCCTGAGAAGGCGGAGGGCCCGGCGTGGAACTGTTCCTGGAGGAGTGGATTGTTAACGAAGTCGCCCCAAAAAGGCTATCTAAGTTTTGTAACGTTGGGCGAGCCCACAGGGCGTTGGGGCCGCCTCCCCATCTGGGTGCCCCCCCCCAAGAGCGGTTTCAGCTTGTTTTTTTAATTACAGGGACCGCAACATTATACTTCAGGCTACCAGAGCGAAAGGAAAATTAACTTTCCAAGGTCATCCTATTGCGATTTTCCCGGACTATACACAGTGCGTTCAGGAACAGAGGCGGACATTTCTAGTGGTGAAACGTAGATTAAGGGAGGCTGGCCTGAAGTACAGCCTGCTATACTAAGCTGCGGGTCGAGCATAAAGGGAAGACAAACTTCTTTCTGTCGGTGGAGGCGGCAACATCATGGATGGACGAGGCAGGCCTATCGTACTTGGGCCTGGTGCTCCAAGGGGGCTCAGATGGATCGTGGTGAAGAGGAGGTTGAACAAGCGACAGAGCCCGGTTGGCCCGGAAGACACAAGAAGAGCGAGACGTCAGCCCTGGAAGAAAACGAGTACATTCAGATGGAACTTTACAGCGGGAGTCGACCCAGGATTCAGAGGAAGGTTCACAAGATATGGTGCCGGACACTCTCCTGTCGAGCAAAGATCCATGGTGAGCGTAGACACTGAACTTTAACGAGGCTGGCTATATCAGATAAGTGATTGTAATTTTGACAATGAAACAGCTGTATAATATGGGGAGTTGTGGGGTATTAGCTTGGTGGCAACTGGCAGGGGGGGTTCCTGTTCGCGCCCCGTAGGGACCGGATCGTGGTCAGGGAGCTAGAGGCAGCGTCTCGCGCCTGACTAGCTGTCTGGTCGCTGGTAGTCTGGTGGGGAAGGACTCTAATTCACAAAATCTCTTGGTTCATGATAGCCTGGAGAGGAAGTGCAGAGTCAAAAGTACCATAGTTATTGCTTAGTTGCAAAAGTTAGTCAGGGGGGTATGGGGCGGCCGCGGCTAGCCCTGTCTTGTCATCCTGGGGAAACAAGGGGTGTAGCTGTGTTGCCCAAGGGGGGGGCGGGTTGTTCTTCCAGTTTTCAAAGTTGGGGTATGTTGGACGTCCTTGAAAATACAGAGACCTCTGACTAAGTCTGGCGGAATGTCAGTCCAAACACACAAGCGGTCTGTGAGGGAGGAGGCAGTGTTAATGGGAGGAGGAGGAGGTGTTAAAGAATCTTGCTGGAAATGGCATCTATGACTCTGAAAGCGCTCACGTGGAATGTTCGGGGGTTGGCAGCTTATGAGAAACGTAGAAGGGTATATGCTTATCTGAAGAGCTATAAAGTGTTGATTGCATGCCTACAGGAAACTCATGTATGGGGAGATACAATTCCATGTTTGAGGCGTAGATGGAGGGGCCAGATATTTGCCACATCATACTCAGGATTTGCAAGAGGGGCCCTCATATGGGTGGCACCTGGGGTCCCATTCAAGTGTCTCAACCAGCTAGCAGATCCTGAAGGTCAATATGTGATTGTGCATGGTACATTGGAGGGGAAGGAACTGTGTATCATTAATGTATACGCCCCAAATATTGACTGTTCAAATTTCTTCCCATCCGTAATTAGACCAGCCACGCCGTACAGGGGGGAGGCGATAATAATGCTCAGAGATGTAAATTGTGTTCTGGATGGGAACATAGACCGGGAGCCTTCACGGCTACACACCAAACCACAAATGACGGAAACACTGACGGACATGTTAAGGGAAATGCAGCTTATGGACATATGGAGGGAATGCAACCCTACTCAGAAAATATTTTCTTGCCACACACCAGTCACCAATACATTTAGCAGATTGGACTATTGTTTTATCTCACCAACACTACCACGGGATGTGAAGGGGATAACGTACCAAGCAAGATATATCTCAGATCACTCACCGATTCTGATAAGCTTTGAGAGCCAGAAACCCAGACCGGCCATACCCATGTGGCGCCTTAGAACGGAGGCATTACAGGACGCCGCCATTTGAGAAGGTGGTTTCGATGGCTTTAACTGCATATTTTGAGGAAAACTAGGAGACAGCCATGAATAGAGCATATGAAAGGGACGCCATGAAGGTGGTACTTCGGGGGGTATGCATACATACGACATATGGGGTGAGGCAACAACTATTGAAAGACATTGAGAGGCAAGAATGTAAGTTGTCCAGGTTAAAGGAGAGGCTACCTGTCGACCCACAAACACTTGAGGTATGGCACAAAGAGAAGGCTGCACTATTGGAGACATGGAAACGCATAGAAAAATATAACTACACGGTGTACGGACAGAGGTTACACCGAGAAGGTGATAAGTCAGGAGCCCTGCTAGCTAGATTACTGAGACGTGAACTATCCACGGAACCAATACTGCAATTGCAGGATGTTGATAGGAACACTGTTTATACACAAACGAGAATTACGGAAATCCTATTCGGACATTTGGCTAAAGTGTACGCGGAGGGAACCGAGCCTTTGAACACTGCAATAGCGGAGTTCCTGTCCTCAGTGGAATTACCCCAAATAGAACAAGAGATGGAAGACATATTAGGTGGTCCGATCACGAGAGTAGAGGTATTGGGGGGTATAATACGCTTAAAGTCAGGGAAATCACCCGGGAACGACGGTTTCCCAGCGGAATTTTATCAACAATTCGCACTGATATTGGCAGACAGAATACTGGAGGTATATAATGAGGCGCTACACACACAAAGGTTGCCAGACTCTATGCAAAAAGCCCTGGTGATAATGATCCCAAAACAGGACAGGGACCCAACCCAACCCAACCGAATTCATATAGACCGATATCACTCTTAAATATAGATGTGAAGGTGTTGAGTGGCATTCTGGCAAATAGACTTCTCCCCCATATGTCACACTTGATTCATCCAGATAAATCAGGATTTATCCCACGTTGCAATACTATGATTAATCTGAGACGTTAACTCATGTATGGCATGACCCAGGTATAAGACCGGAAGAGCATGCCCTGGTTCTCTTAGACATCGAACAAGCATTCGACTCCGTGGCCTGGCCCTTTGTCTGGGCCACAATGCAAAAAATGGCTGTGGGGCCGGGGTTCATTAAATGGGTTCAATTACTCTATGCATTGCCCAGGGCCAGAGTTAAAGTGGGAGGTAGAGTCTCGGGGGCATACCAACTGGAAAGGGGCCCAAGGCAGGGCTGCCCCCTATCGCCTCTGATATTTGCTATGGTATTGAGCCATTGACCTGCGCGCTCCGAATCCGGTTGGAAGAATGGGGAATAAAAGTGGGTCGCACCAACCATGTAGTTTCAATGTACGCCGATGATACGCTGGTGTATTGTAGACAGCCACATAAGGCAATACCGGCGCTTCTGAGGATTTTGGAAGAATTCGGGGAGGTGTCGGATCTCCGGGTGAACCCCAAAAAAATCGAAAGTGGTGCCTCTGGGATGCTGGTGAGCCTTCTGGTAGACATGCTTCCTGGGGTGGGGCTGCCCAGGACGAAGGACCCCCCTAAGTATTTGGTATTACTCTGGCCCAGCCATCAGAAAGGTTCCTAGAGCTTAATTTAGGCAGAGTGGTGGAAGGAATTCGAAGTTCGGTGAGATTCTGGAGAGACTTGCCCCTATCCCTTATGGGGAAGGTTGCAATCACGAAAATGGTTATTCTACCGCGCTGTTTGTATGTATTACAAAATTCATTCTATAAAATCCTGCACTACATTTTCAAACAGATAGATACCTTGTTAATATAGCTGCTGTGGGGCAATAAACGCAAGCGTATTAGCCTCTTAACATTACAGAGACCCTGGCAAATGGGGGGTGTAGAGGTACCATGTATCGAATACTATTATATGGCCACACAATTACAGCATGCAATTCACTGGCTAGATGACCAAGACAATTGGGAGAAACGGCTTCTGGAAGGGTCATATGTGGGAGGCTTGTTACCAGAGCTATTAATGCAAGGGAGGGGAACCCCCCGGACATCTCCATACCTTAGCAGCCATGTGGCGGAGACATGGGAAATTACGGTAAGAAGAGTTGTGAAGTGGGCACCATACGCGCCTGACGCACCTCTGTGGGCGATTCCGGGGTTTGCTAAGACTGCAGAATCAATGTCGATACGCAAATGGAAAACAGGCGGATGCCTGCTGATGGGTGATCTATACCATAACGGACAGTTCCTCATGCGAGAAAAAGCAAAGTCCTCCTATGAGTTAGGAAAGGGTCAATATTTACAATTTGCCAGGATCTCCCAAGTGGCCAGTGAGATATGGCCAACATTCCCAGAGGAGCCACCGGTAACGAGAACCCTACAAGGGATGCTGACTATGGCACAAGGACGCCACATGATAACACATCTGTATAAAGCAGTTAGAGAGGACTTACCAAGAAATCAGGAGTGCTCCAATGCATGTTTTAAATTAATACAATACAACTACATTCACCAGGCTTACCTCAATCTGAAGGCCCACAGTAAAATATATCTAGAGCAGTCCAGTGCGTGCCCCAGATGCCGGCAGGTAGATGCTGACTTCATGCATGTGGTTTGGGCATGCCCACAGGTGACAATATTCTGGGAAGAAGTGTTGCAAAAAATAAAAACAGCATCGGGCTGGGTGGTCCCCAGAGAGATACATGCAGTTTTACTAGGTCTGCTCCCTACACCTAAAAACAAGAAGTTGAGCAGGAAATTTGTTACGCTGGGCTTAATCATAGCGAAGAGACACATTGTGATTGAATGGCAAAGACCAACGCCACCGAAGCAAGATAGATGACTGAAAGATGTGTGTGAATGGGCCACTGCTGAAAGAGTAAGAATGAAACTAGTTAGAAAAGACGAAAAATTGGCAGACGACCTCCTAGCATGGACATCGATGATGAACGACCTAGAGGCCCCGCTAAATACGAACTCACAGACCGAGACAATTAACTCACAAAGTACACCAAAATAGGAATTTTATACAAGACAACACAATATCCAGCAAACAAGTTAAGCAGACGTCCGATAAGGGGGGTGGGGGGTGTTAAAGGTGTTATGTTGGAATAAAAGGCATATTTAGGTACCTAGACACGTAGTGTGGTATAAACTCGTGAAATAATGTACCAAGCCTTGAATGTGATAATGCTATGAAGAATGGTTAAGTACATATACAATGGTTGGAAACTAGACTGTAAGACCTATGGGTACTAATGCTGATGTACATATTTTTTTCTCTTCTGAAATGCCAATAAAAAAAATTACAAAACAAATTACAAAAAACTTTCTGTTGCTCAGTGCAACCATGTAAATTATCTATTTCGCACACAGTAGACAGTTTCGCAATCTCTTGACTTTTTATCTGAATGAGCGTATGAATGTCCATATTGTTACAAAATAAAATTACATTTCCAACATTTCGCCTCCCCTACTTGTCTCATCGTCTTGCGCATGTTGCTTTTGGTAATGTTGATGTTTTAGGTACCCTTCTCTCCAGTGGCCCACGTCCCCCTTCCCTCCTCCCCTCTGCTTTCCCCCACATATAATGCCTCCCTTTATGTATTTTCCCCAGAGATGTCCCGATCTGACTGGTGTTCCATCAGGTAGGCCCGCAGTGGATCCCATATGTTACGCGGTCTGGAGGTAAGCGGCATTAGCTCTGCTTACGTTAATAGCTGATCTTGGCAGTAAACCAGGTCGCGCATCCATTCCTTAAATTTAGGTGCTCGTCCCCTCCCCCATTTGCAACTACTCTTTGCTTAGCTAACAATAGCCCCAGCAACACATATTTTTTGACTGAAGCTTCTATCTCCGCTGCGTATCCTAGCAATGCTGTCAGTGGAGTTTTTGGAATTGGGGAGCCTATCATCTGCTCCAGGGCCTGCAAAACTTGTTTCCAGTATCCCTGAATAGATTCACATTCCCATGCCAGGTGTAGGAATCCTGCTCCTGCTTTGTTGCACCTATCGCATCGATCATTATTTCGGAGTTGAAATAGATGGAGCCTAGCCGGGGTGTAATATAGGCGGTGTAAGTATTTGAAGTGTATGATTCGTAATCTAATGCTCACTGATACCTTCCCAGTTTGCTGGCAACAATATGCCCACTGTTCATCACTAATGGGGGTTCCTAAATCCTCATCCCAGTTGGTGCGTAAATTCTGCCTCAAGTCTGGGCTGTTTGTTTGGGTGGTGCGGTATAACTTGGAGACCACATGTGTAGGTGTAGTGCTTTGAAGCAGGACGTGTAGTGGAGCCAACGTCACCGGTTCATCCGGGAAGTCAGAGGTGGCCGTTTTAACGTCCTGGTGCAACCGAACATATAGAAACAGTTCCATTGGGGTGGGCTGACGATCTCGGAAAAAAACCTCCCGGCTGCAGAAGGTACCATTTTCATACAAGTCTTTCCATGTTACCTTCCCGGCCTTTTGAAGCATCTGTCGTCACGCCGCTTTGTGTGTGACTGGGAGGTCTGGATGATGCTGTGTTCCCAGCAGCAGGAAATATAGCATGGGTGTTTGCAAACGCTTGGCAATTTTCTGCCATGCCATATTTGTGCAGTCGACTGTCGTTGGATTTTTCCCCCTCAATCGCTTGGAAGAGCCCAGGAACGCCGTGGTCGGGACTGGAGTCATGTACCCCTGTTCCAAAGCTAAATGTGGCATATATGGTGGTGGTCGTATCCAGTACGCTGCAAAATGTGCCTGTGCGCACTGAAAATAAAGTTCCATGTCAGGTGCCTCAAACCCCCCCTTGCAAAAAGTTGGGTCAAAAGGTCCCATTTCAGCCTGGGTTGTTTCCCCCCCACGCTAATCGACTCATTTGAGTCTGAAGAGCTATGGAAAAATGCTTACTGGCTGCATAGGGTATATTGATGAATAAATAGAGTAGCTTCGGAAGCATTATCATCTTAATCAGGGAGAGTCTTCCCGCTAATGATAGGGGCATAGCGATCCATTTCGTGACCGAGTCCGTCAGGGCTTCCAAAGTTAGACCATAATTATTCCGCATTAACTCCGACTTGCCTCTCGTTATCGTAATTCCCAGGTATTCAATGTCTGTTTCACTCCATTTTAGTGGGTAATCAGGGTTGAATTGCTTGACAGTCTGGGTGAGGGGGAAAATTGATGTTTATTCCCAAAGTGTATAAACTCCCTAAGTAGCGGATTAAGGCTAATCTTGGGCTCCCGCAGATACAGCATTATGTTGTCCGCATAGAGTGACACTAAAACGTGCCTGGTTGGATATTCTGATGCATACTCCCTATGATGTTGTTGGAGTTTGGCTGCCAGCGGCTCCACAGTCAGTGCAAATAATAAGGGGGATAGCGGGAACCCTTGTCTTGTTCCCCTCGTGATCTGGAAGGGGGGGTGTGTAGGAGAGTAGGATCTGCTTCACATGGGTACCCCCACTTTTTGCTGATGCTTCACTGTTTTTCGACATTAGTCTGGCTGGGGCCCTGCTAATCAGAACCCCAGCCTAGCTGCTTCCTCTCTAAAATGGTTTCCATGTGCCTTAGGCACATCACTGATTGGGATCTGGAGTGCCCTTATAAGTCCCTAGTATATGGTATACTATGTACCAAGGGCATAGGTACCTCAGAGGCCTGCCAGGGGCTGCAGCATGTATTATGCCACCCCTGGAAGGCCATCCAAACTGACACCACAGGTCTGCTACTGCAGCCTGGGTAAGGTGGTGCATGCACCCCTTACTGTGATATAGGTTACCTATATCACTAAATACATACACACATATAAACCTATAAGTCACTCCTAAGGCAGGCCTTATCAATCCTAAAAGCAGAGTGCATGGTTCCTATGTGAGAGGGTGCCCCTGCATGAGCAGGGCCCCTCTGCAGCGTTCGGAGACCATCTCTGATGCTGTTTGTAGTGCAGCCTGACCATATACTCTTAAGCGCATTATATCCTCGCGGTAAAATGCTAACTTTGGAATGGCTGCACCTAAACATGTCGTGTTTGGTGTCAAACATCTTGGAATACTACCCCCCGCCAATCCTGGCGGCGGGGGTAGCATTCCACCCTTCTAGAGGGAAAGACATGTTAACTCTGACTAGTCCGGTAACTTCTTTCCAGAGCCCTGGCATCACAAAATGAATGCTGCTGCTACAGATACGAGTCTGGCCTCCTGCTGCTGGACAAAACTCCGGCAGGGGAGGCCTGGACAATAGGTTTCCTGTCCCAGGGAGGTGTGACCACCTCCCCAGACAGGATAATGTGTATTGGGGCTGGGCGGGAGCACTTTCGGGTGCTTTGAAGTCCTGCACTGGGGGCACATTTGGTGTCCCTGTGCATACCCCAGTTCAAACCGGATCAGGGGCTTGCAGCCCCTGCTTTGGATCGAACTGGACAAAGGGAAAGGGGTGTAGCCACCCCTCTGCCCTGACCCACCCATAGGTGGGGCCACAGAGTAGTCCAACCCCTATCTTTAGTATGAAGATAGGAACCCAGTCCTTAGGACTTTAGATTATCCCTGGACGAAACTCTGAAACTGAATCCTGGACCTTCGACGCTCTACTCACGATTAGAGGACAGAAGAATCTCCCTTGGGGTCAAGGAGTGACTCCCTGCTTGGCAGGCACCAAAGAAGCATCTGTCCGGTTCGCATTTCTGAAGCTCCCATCGGACGCCGAAGTCATCGCATCACCAGAGGTAGATTCTCAGACTTCCCCGAGGCTACCCTGAGTCCCCAGCAAAGCTGAGGCCCGTGGCTATCGTGGGTGACTTGAGACCATGACCCCTGGACACCGAGCACATTTGCAAGTGCATCCTCTTCTGGGTCTCCCAAGAAGTCGTGCTTTGGGCTCCAAGTAGCACTAGCCTCCAGCACCACCTGCACCGAAGATCACTGGCCCCCACTCCACGAGTGTCCTGTAAGCCAGATCCACGTGCGGCGTCACGAGGCTCCTTCGCGGTCACTAGCCCGTTGGCTAGTAGCCCTTAACGAAGGCCAATCCTTTTCTAACTTGGCATCCTGGTTGCTCCAGGCCTTCCCTCACTTACCCTCGCTGGGTGAGTTCCACAGACCTTGCTGGTCTGCACCATCAACGATCTACATCTTCACCGAGACTTGCCGTTGCCAAGGCTTGTTGGGTCCAATCTGGTCGCCGACACCTCAGCACTCGACAGACATTGTGTACCAGCCCGAATCCTGCTCCTGGTCACCGACAACGCCTCCCGAACCTCGTGGCTGAAGAGTCAAGACGACCGTCAATGCACCTGAAGCACTCGACATCGGTGGGCATCTGTCCATCGCCTTCCTGGTCACTGGCTAGTGACCTAGACTCTGTCCCCTCTGCTTTCAGGTTCTTCAGAACTCCTATCCACTCTTGGATCCACCCGGACACTTTTCTCTTGGTCGCCAGCAGCACTTTGCAGCAGATCGCCATTCGAATCGACGACGAAACCCGACCCCGAAAGGCACCTATGCACCCGGCTTCCCTGGGTGAGGTAACACGAGTACTCCGGTGCTCCCGTGGGTAGAGACTCTTCAAAGTCCTAGATCTCAAAGGGTTTTGTCCAAGTCCTCTTTTAAGTGTCCCTTTTCTCTAATTTCCTGATCCCGACTTTCTCCATAGAAGTCAACGGCGTATCGCGGTTGTGTATTTACACTGCACGCGTCTCCCGTGGGTCCCTGTGTCACTACCTTGGGTGGTTCCTTGTGGTCCAAGCACTTCTAGAGGCTCTAGGCCTAGTGTCTAGTTCAGTCGTGGTTCGCATACCACTTTATTGGTATATGGTTTGGTACGCCCCTTGGGCCCAAACGTGTATTTGTGCTATTACTGTGTTTAAATAACTTCTAACTTATGTACTTGAACTCTAGCCTCATAAAGAGACTAGAGGGGTGTGTTTAGCAATAAATACATATATTTTGAATATATACCTGGTGTGGTGCTCTTTCATTTGATCACTCAAGAGATTATAGACTGGTAAAACAAGCTGCTTTACATTCCTTCAAGACTTAGCCTGAAGGCTGCTCTCCATAGCTACCACTAGGATAGCTTTCAATAAGGTTGTCTTTAACCTATCTCCAATAAGGGGTTGTTTGGACTGGTGCAAGGTGCCCACTATAATTAGTGGACAGCATATGCCAGGCCAACTTCTCACAGGGAGTATGTTCCATTAATTTAGATTTTCGCCTTTGGTTGGTTATATAACAGCTGGACCCAGGATAAAAAAGACGTCGGGAAGCCCATACGGCGGAGCACGCTCATGAGGTAGTCCCATTCCAGGGAGTCAAATGCCTTAGTGGCATCTAAGAACACTGCTACCGCTTCTAAATAAGGGCCTATGTCTTGCATTATGGCGCAGAGGGTGCGAAGGTTGTGAGATGTCGCTCGCCCTGGCACAAACCCCGACTGATCAGGCAAGACCAACACATTCATGAGCAAGCTCATTTGGTTTGCCAGCACTTTCGCCAGTATCTTCGCGTCGCAGTTTATCAACGACAGGGGTCTATATGAATCGTGTGAGAAGTTGGCCTGGTATATGCTGTCCACTAATTATAGTGGGCACCTTGCACCAGTCCAAACAACCCCTTATTGGAGATAGGTTAAAGACAACCTTTATTGAAAGCTATCCTAGTGGTAGCTATGGAGAGCAGCCTTCAGGCTAAGTCTTGAAGGAATGTAAAGCAGCTTGTTTTACCAGTCTATAATCTCTTGAGTGAACAAATGAAAGAGGACCACACCAGGTATATATATAAAATATATGTATTTAGTCTTAAACACACCCCTCTAGTCTCTTTATGAGGCTAGAGTTCGAAGTACATAAGTTACAAGTCAGTTATCAACAGTAATAGCACAAATACACGTTTGAGCCCTAGGGGCGTACCAAATCATATACCAATAAAGTGGTATAAGAACCACGACTGAGCTAGACACAAGGCCTAGAGCCTGTAGAAATGCTTGGACCACAAGGAACCACCCAAGGTAGTGACACAGGGGACCCACGGGGGACGCGTGCAGTGTGAGAACACAGCCGCGAGCCGCCGTTGACTTCTATGGGGAATGTCGCGGTTGGAGTTTTAAAGAAAAAGGACACTTAGAGGAGGACTTGGAGCAAACCCTTTTAGAACTAGGTGGTTCTAGAGTCTATACCCATGGGAGCACCGGAGTACTCGAGTTACCTCTCCCAGGGGAGCCGGGTGCATAGGTGTCTTTCGGGGTTGGGTTTCGTCGTCGTTTTCAATGGCGATCTGCTACAAAGTGCTGCTGGCGACCAAGTCGAAAGTGTTCGGGTGGATCCAAAGGTGGATCGAAGATGTGAGGAACCTGAAAGCAGAGGGGACAGAGTCTGGGTCACTAGCCAGTGACCAGGAAGGCGATGAGCAGATGCCCACCGATGTTGGGTGCTTCAGGTAGGTTGACGGTCGTCTTGACTCTTCAGCCACGAGGTCCAGGAGGCGTCGACGACAACCAGGAGCTGGATTCGAGTTGTCCCACGACGTCTGTCGATTGCTGCAGTGTCGGCGACCAGATTGGACCCAACAAGCCTTGGCAACGGCAAGTCTTGAAGAAACAAAGAAAGGACGATGTTGCAGACCAGGAAGGTCTGGGGAACTCGCCCAGCAAGGGTAAGTCAGGGCACGTCTGGAGCAACCAGGGAAGCCCAAGCAGATGAAGAGTTACCTTCGGGAGGGCCCACTAGCCAACGGACTAGCAACCGCAAAGGAGCCTCAAGTGGACGCACTTGGAGCTGGCTCACGGGACACTCGTGGAGTGGAGGCCAGTGATCTTCGGTGCAGTCGGTTTGGAGGCGGGGGCTACTCGGAGCCCAAAGCACAACTTCGTGGGAGATCAGGAAGAGGATGCACTTTCAAATGTTCTTGGTGCCCAGGGGTCACGGTTCCACGTTACCCACGACAGCTACAGGCCTCAGCTTTGCTGGGGACTCAGGGCAACCTCGGGGAAGTCTGGAAATCTACGTCTGGTGATGCAAAGACTTCGGCGTCCGGCGGGAGCTACGGCGATGCAGACTGGACAATTGCTTCTTTGGTGCCCGCCAAGCAGGGGAGTCACTCCTTGACCCGAAGGGAGATTCTTCAGTCCTCTAATCTTGAGTAGAGCGTCGAAGTTCCAGGATTCAGTTGCAGAGTTTCGTCCAGGGATATCTAAAGTCCTAAGGACTGGGGTCCCATACTTATACAAAGATAGGGGGTTGGACATACTCTGGGGACCCACCTATGGGAGGGTCAGGGAAGAGGGGTGGTTACACCCATTCCCTTTGTCCAGTTTCATGCCAGAGCAGGGGCAGGTAGCCCCTGCAACCGGTTTGAACTGGCATATGCACAGGGACACCAAATGTGCCCCCAGTGCAGGACTTCAAAGCACCAGAGGGTGCTCCCGCCCAGCCCCAATACACACTATCCTGTCTGGGGAGGTGGTTACACCTCCCTTCGACAGGAAACCTATTGTCCAGGCCTCCCCTGCCGGAGTTTGTCAGCAGCAGGAGGCCAGACCCGTGTCTGTGGCAGCGGCATCCATTTTGTGATGCCAGGGCTCTGGAAAGAAGTTACCGGGTAGCCCGGTGTGTACATGTCTCTCCCTCTAGAAGGGTGGAATGCTACCCCCGACGCCAGGACTGGCGGGGGGGGGTAGTATTCCAAGATGTTTGACACCAAACACGACATGTTTTGGTGCAGCCAGTCCAAAGTTAGTATTGTACCGCGAGGATATAATGCACTTAAGAGTATATGGTCAGGCTGTACCACAAACAGCATCAGAGGAGGGACGCCGAACGCTGCAGAGGGGCTCTGCTCATGCAGGGGCACCCTCTCACATAAAAACCAAGCACTCTGCCTTCAGGATTGGTAAGGCGTGCCATAGGAGTGACTTATAGGTTTATATGTGTGTTCAATGGTAGTGATATAGGTAGCCTATACCACAGTAAGGGGTGCATGCACCACCTTACCCAGGCTGCAGTAGCAGACCTGTGGTGTCAGTTTGGCTGGCCTTCCAGGGGTGGCATAATACATGCTTCAGCCCCTGGCAGGCCTCTGAGGTGCCTATGCCCTGGGTACATAGTATACCATATACTAGGGACTTATAAGGGCACTCCAGATTCCAATCAAAGATGTACCTAAGGTACATGGAAACCATTTTATAGAGGAAGCAGATAGACTGGGGCCCTGAATAGCAGGATCCCTGTCCAACTAAGTCATAAACCAGCAAAACACCAGGAAAAAAGTGGGGGCAACCATATAGTCAGATTCCACCTTCCTACATATCGCATTTCTCTTATGGCTTTCCGGGCTTAGGTATTGATATTATAAGCACCTCCCGTAATGTACTTGAGAGTACCCCCAACTCCAGGGCCTCCTCATATAATTTCTTCAACAGCGGGACCAGGCTCTCACTGTACGCCTTGTAAAATTCTGCAGTTAGGCCGTCAGGGCCTGGGGCTCGGCCAGAGCACAGTTGCATTATTGCCACACAAATTTCCTCTTCCTCGAGCTCGGCAGAGAGAAATTCTTTTTGGTCATCTCCTAACCATGCCAATGCTGTGTCTTCAAAGTACGGTTCAAATGGTATGGGGTGTGTTCGCTGTGTGGTGTACAAGTTGGTGTAAAATGTATGAAATGCCCCCAAAATATCTGGCGTATCTCTGCAAATCTTGCCCCCTGGCCCTATTATTAACCCTGGGCAGGTAACTCCGCTCCGCCAGCGGAGTTTGCGGAGATTTGCCTACTCCGCGCTACGTGGCAAACGCGGAGTAGGCAAAAAGTCCGCCTCCGTGGCGGAGCGGAGTTAGCCGCTCCCTCCCCCCTCCCAAATGCTGTAAAAGGATAACAAGAGGCACTTACCTGTGTTTCTACCGCCTCCCCTGCCTGGCCGCTCTCCTTCCTGCTCCTCCTCTTGCGTCCTCCATTGAAAAAAGCACTACGTTGTACGTCTTGCGAGTGCGCACTCGCAAGACATCCAACGTAGTGTTTTTTTCAATGGAGAAGGAGTCAGGAGGACGCGAGGCCGAGAGGAGCATGGAGGAGAACGTGGCCAGGCAGGGGAGGTGGCAGAAACACAGGTAAGTGCCTTCTTTTTATAATTTTAAAGCATTTGGGCGGGGGAGGGAGCGGAGCAGAGCGATGCGTAGCTCCACAGAGTTTTTTTCAAACATAGGGAGCACATTACGCACACTATTTATGTCTTGAGCGCCACACGTTTATGTACTCACTATGATGGCTATGGCATACCAAGAACACTTCTTTTGCTCAGATGTTCATTTGTCTGTTTGCTCACTCCCCTGATAACCTTTAAACTCACACTCATTTAGTATGTGAAACTCTATGGGTGTAACTGAGATTATGTGGCTATGGGCCCTCCACCAGGGGGCTCATTACTCACATACCATACGACCTTAATATATGTGATATCTCACACTAACTACTTGTTACTCTTCTCTATTTGTATTTTGTCGTTCCAGATTGGACCACTTCATGGGTCCAATGAGTGGTACTAAGATATCTATCTAGACCTGAGTATAATCCACCCCCCTTTCCCATCTGACTATCCTTAGGTCCTGAAGAAGCACAAAGAATCTCCTCCTGAGACCACCACACAGCGCGAAACATGTCGACCCTATCCTTGTCTGTCAAAGACTTCGCACTTGTCTAGCTACTGAGGGCCATTATCACCCTCGAGCAGCGCACAAGCTTTTGGTTTTTTATTGATGACAGAGGGTTTTTTTCAATTAAATGAATTTGCCCCCTCCAGTCATCTTTTAACATCTACACGTCACAAACCCTTACACACAGACCTGCACACACCTTACGGCTGGAATTCTAAAAAGATCTCCGATAAGGTGACCCTTCGGGGGACCCATTGGGCATTGCAGTGCCAGCCCAACGAGGAGCATGACATCCTTTGGGGTGTTTGAGGGCTTCAAGAAAAGGTCACTACGACATTTCCATAGGAACGATCAATCCTTCCCCGCTTCTCTCCAGTCTTACTTCTCTCTTAGGAACTGTGTCTCTCAATAGTGACAACTTGACATTCAGGACCACAAGCCACTGGACCTTTATCCAGCTCCTTGTCCCGCCTCTCCCTTTTTCTTGTCCTTAACTTGACAGAAACAGCCACTGAAGGCCAACCCTAGAGAGCAGACAGCAAAGGGGCAGTATTTCTCCTCAGGTTCTCCAGCTCTTCTCCTTGGCAAAGGTTTCTCTTGAATCCCAGAAGTAATCTAAGAGTCTGAGGTCTGGCCCCACTTTTCATAGCACAACATAATTTATTCTCTGGTGGCAGAGAAGCTCCATGCCCAGCCAAAACCAGTTCTGTCCTCTCTGGTGCAGCTTCCTGGCAGGAGGTGGAGACATCATTGTTCAAGGTAGACCAGGCCCATTCAGGTTTGAAAGAAATCTCCTCCCCCTACTCTGAATGCAGCCCAGGTCTATTCAGCCATGACTCCCCCTGAAAAGGCAGGACACACCTCACCCCCCAAGTGGCTGTCTGAACAGAATGCACACCCCCAGCCCCTGTCAGTCAATACAACCTAGCAGATGCACACAGGATGGCTAAGCAAGAAAATACCTACTTTCTAAAAGTGGTATTTTCAAACACAGAATGTAAAAATCATCTTTACTAAAAGAGGCATATTTATATTCTGAGTTCAGGCATACTAAACTTTACCTTCCTACCTTGTCCCAATGGAAAGTTATTTTTATAAGATGTTATAAATAAACTCACATTCTATCCTATGTAACAGATAGCATTTCAATAGTGAAAAACGAAATTCACTGTAGTTCACTATCAGGACATGTTACGCACATCACAACATGTCCTACCTTTCACAGACACTGCACCCTGCCCACAGGGGTACCTTGGGCCTACCTTAAGGGTGACTCACATGTAAAAAAAGGGAAGGTTATGGCCTGGCAAGTGGGTGCACTTGCCAGGTTGACATGGCAGTACCAAACTGCGCACAGACACTGCAGTGGCAGGTCTGAGTTACATTTACAAGCTGTTCATGTGGGTGGCACAATCATTGCTGCAGGCCCACTAGTAGTATTTGATTTACAGGCCCTGGGCACACACAGTGCACTGTACTAGGGACTGAACAGTAAACCAAATAAGCCAATTATGGAAACACCAATACATGACAACAATTTACAAAGGGAGCACTTGCACTTTGACATTTACAGCAGTGGCAAAGTGCCCAAAGCATCTAGACCAGCAAAAACGAAGTCCAGCACACAGTAAAAACACAGGAGGCAAAGGCAAAAATACAGGGGAAACCCGTGCCAAGGATGCCAGGTCAAACACACCCTAA
Source organism: Calotriton arnoldi (assembly GCA_963921515.1). Lineage (NCBI taxonomy): Eukaryota > Metazoa > Chordata > Amphibia > Caudata > Salamandridae > Calotriton > Calotriton arnoldi. Next base: position 139,173 of record CAWUFW010017511.1, on the reverse strand, counting down.
ACCCTAAAATTACCCTTACACCCCAAAACCCTTACCCAGCATAAATCCTAAAATTACCCTTACACCCCAAAACCCTTACCCACACTAAACCCTAAAATTTCCCTTGCCACTCAAAAACCCATACCCACCCTAAACCCTAAAATTAACCTTTCCACCCAAAACCCATAGCCACCTTAAACCCTAAAATTGCTCTTGCCACGCAAAACCGATATCCACCCTAAACCCTAAAATTTCCTTTGCCACCCAAAAACCCATACCCACACTGAGCCCTATTATTACCCTAATCACACAAAACCCATACCCACACTAAACCCTAAAACTATCCTTTCCACCCAAAACCCATACCCACCTTAAACCCTAAAATTGCTCTTGCCACGCAAAACTGATATCCACCCTAAACCCTAAAATTTCCTTTACCACCCAAAAACCCATACCCACACTGAACCCTATTATTACCCTAGTCACACAAAACCCATAAACACTCTAAACCCTAAAATGACCCTTGCCACCCAAAAACCCATACTCTCTCTAAACCCCCAAAATTACCTTTGCCACCCAAAAAACAATACTCACCCTAAACCCTAAAATTACCCTTACTGCCCCAAAATCCATACACGCCCTAAAACCCTAATATTATCCTTGTCACCCCAAAACCCATGACCACCCTAAACCCTAAAATTACCCTTGCCACACAAAAACCCATACCCACCCTAAACCCTAAAAATGCCCATCATTAACCCTTTAAAAAACACTTTCCCTAATGTGTATAGCAGAGTATTTCCGAGATTGTGCCTACACGAATGCACACATACAGATTATAACTTGACAGCAGTAGTAACTATCCACAGGGATAAGAAAGGGGGGGGGTTATTCCCTGCTATGGTGATCCAGCCAACTGCAAACCACAATTGTTAGAGAACATACCTTTGACAACCACCAGTGTAATGGCAAGTGCAGTACCAGTATGGAGGAAGAGAGGGAGAGAAGGGCAGCAGCCCTAAGCCTCTTTGCACGAGCCCCCAACAAAAATCAACCAGTGAAGGAGACAAGCGTCAAGAATACGACGCTACATGACAAACTTAAAAAATTAGAGAAATTGATAAAATCTGAGACATCAAAGAGGTGGGAAGCCATTTCTTTACAAGATTATATAGACAAAGAAATGGTTCAGCGAGGCCTCAGAATTTATACTACTCCATCATATGAATCAAGAAACCCAAAGATGCTGGAAGAATGGGCTGAAAACTTAGCCATGAGCTCAAGACGCATGCTTAGTATTCTAGTTAAATATGCCTGGGAGGATAGGGAAGCCATCCTACTAGAATTAAAACAACTGGAGGAAGATTTGAAAACTCACAAAGAACAGGATGTGGTTAACAAATACACAGAGGAGATAAAATCGAAACTCAAACTGTACGAAGAAGACATTAAGGCCCAAAAACAAAGGAAACTCCATAGGGACTGTGCAGACTACGAGAGTGGTTAGATCTTTACCTATTGCTGGAAATATGATCACCTCTATGAGAAAATGGCACAAGGCGTACCACTTGAACAAACAATGGCCACTGTGAGTAGCTCCGAATCAATGGCAAGCAGTGATACGGAGGCGGAGCTGTCAAGCTCCTCGGCGAGTACTACATCTATAGGAGAAGGAGTGGTGAAGGCACAAGCTACTTTTTTAGATGAATACCGCCTCCGCAGAACGGGGAGACAAACACCTCGAGCCACTCAACCTCCAAAAACACGAGGAAGAGGCAGGAACCAACGTGGCAGAGGAAGAGGAAGACATCTGGATGAAACCGATGGCGGAGAAAGCGACTCCAGCAAAAGGAAGAGAAGAGGAAGAGGCAGAGGGCCAATGGGAAGCAAGACAACTAGCTCCTAGCAACAACAATGATGGATGACGAAATGGTGAACAGAACTATTGTCAATCTTTCCCACTGTCCCCTCTCCCTCTTCGAGAAAAAGACAATGTGCTTAGGCTTATCCTTCTGCCCCTCCGATTACTTCTGCTATCCCAACACCAGAATTGACATCTTCAAGTTTGTCAGGAAACTGAAACTTAGAAAGTGGCACCGTCTTAAAGGAAGCAGAGAATTCAAAGCTAGTACTATTAATGACCAGTCCTCTGAATACACGAATAACAATCCCTACCTAGCCATTACGAACATAGACACATTAAAAACACTTCAAGAACTCCTTGTTGAATCTGACATGGCACCTGAAGGTACAGATGAAATACTGGGAGTCACGACAGACTGGTCAGCAGCTACGGACTTCAAACCTAAACCTACCTTTTTGCCAAATACGGCACATGACAATATAGACTCATTTCATGACACTGTTACGAATGACCTGATCCAACTACGCCTCCAAAGGAAAAAGACCAACGTACCACAGAACTTTTCGAAAGAACAAAGAAGAGTGATCACACCACTCTCAGAAGATGAGAATATCGTGATACATCCAGCGGACAAAGGGGGCAACATCGTGCTGTGGGACAGAGAGACTTACATAACTGAAGCATTGAGACAGTTGCATGATACCAAATTTTATGTAAAAATGCCGATAACCGAATACAATGAGAGCATTATCTGCATATGGAACAAACTTAAGGGCTGAAAGGATAGCTGAATCCTCCAGTGGGAGGAATACTGCTATTTGAAACGTGACTACCCTAAGCTGCCAGTGTTTTATCTTTTACCGAAGATTCATAAAAATTCCAGAGTACCACCAGGCAGACCGATTGTCTCTTCAATAGGGAGCGTAGTCGAACACACATCAAAATATGTAGATCACTTCCTCAGAGATTACGTCACAGCACTCCCTTCACACATAAGGAATCCAAAAGATTTCCTGGGGAAGGTGGAGAACATAGAATGGGAAGATGACTATCTGCTAATATCTATGGATGTCAACTCCCTGTACACAATAATTGATCACTCTCTGGGGATTAAATCATGCTGCCATTTCCTGAAGAATAGAGAAATCTGCCCCGCCACCCACCGACCACGTACGCAACCTAGGGGTCATCCTCGACCCCACCCTCTCCATGACTAAGCAGGTCAACGCCGTTTCCTCATCCTGCTTCAACATCCTCCGAATGATCCGCAGGATCTTCAAGTGGATCCCCACCGAAACAAGAAAAACAGTCACCCAGGCCCTCGTCACCAGCAGGCTGGACTACGGAAACGCCCTCTACGCAGGAACGACGGCTAAGCTCCTGAGACGGCTGCAACGCATCCAGAACGCCTCTGCACGTCTTATCCTCGACATCCCCCGACGCAGCCACATCACACCCCACCTGAGAAACCTGCACTGGCTCCCTGTCAACAAGAGGATAACCTTCAAGCTCCTCACCCACGCACACAAAGCACTCCACAACTCCGGACCAGCCCACCTCAACAGACGACAGCTTCTACACCCCCACCCGCCAGCTCCGCTCGACCAGCCTCGCCCTCGCCACAGTCCCCCGCATCCGGAAAACGACCGCCGGCGGCAGATCCTTCTCCCACCTCGCCGCCAAGACCTGGAACACCCTCCCCACCAACCTCCGACAGACCCAAGACCTACTGGCCTTCAGAAGACTCCTCAAGACCTGGCTCTTCGATCAGTAGCAGCACCACCTCCCTCTTCCCCCAGCGCCTTGAGACCCTCGCGGGTATGTAGTGCGCTTTATAAGTAACATGATTGATTGCTACCACGACCACACACACACGCTACTAGAAATGATGAGCTTCTGTTTACATAACAATATGTTTGTGTTTGATGGAACCATTTACAAGCAAGTCCTCGGAACTGCTATGGGGACCTGCTTTGCCCCTAGCTTTGCGAATCTTTTTCTGGGAGCTTGGGAGGAGGAAATTCTGAAAGGCCTAAAAGCAGAAGACAGGGAAGGAAAAGTGATCAAATGGCTGCGCTATATAGATGATATATTCGTCATATGCAAAGGCAGTGAGACAAGTGCAGTAGAAACGATAAATGGCCTGAATAGAAATGAATACAACCTAAAACTTACCTACACTATAAGTCAGGAGAGTATTGAACTCCTGGTTGTTAAAGTCGAGGTGGAGAACAATAAACTCAAAACTACACTGCACAGGAAAGCAACAGCTGGTAACAGTCTTCTACATGCTCTCAGTAGTCACCCAGAAACCCTTAAATGGAGTATTCCATATGGGGAACTACTGAGAGCAAAGAGAAACTGTAGTACGGAGGATGACTTTCTGGGGGAACAGGAAAATATGATGAGATTTACGGAACGAGGCTATCCCGTGTGGGTTCTGGAGAGAGCTAGAGACAAGGCAAATAGAATCACATGAGAAGAAACTCTTCAAGAAAAACAAGGAAAACAAGAAAATACTGACAAAGAAGCCACACCTAGGGTCATTTTGACCTACAACCTAGAATCTAAGAAGATCGCAAGAATAGTGGCACGTAACTGGAATATTTTGATGAGCGACCCAGTATTGGGCCAAGATCTTCCCAAACGACCAATGATAACATACAGGAAAGGAAGAAACCTTGGAGACATATTGATCAAAGGGTATATAACCAAAAAACAACACACCTTCCAACAGGGACTACAGGGGTTTTCTCCATGTGGCACTGCAAGGCATGCCGGGCAAGTCACATGAAAAGAACATATGAAACACCTACTGGTTCGAGAATCATCAACCAATTCTTAACCTGTAGCTCCGCCTACGTCATCTATGTACTTGAATGCCCCTGTAAGTTACAGTATGTAGGGAGTACAATTTTCGCCGCAAAGAATATTGGAGCACATGCGGGCTATAAACAAGAAAGATCCACACTACCCGATGGCCAGGCATTTCACTGAGTATCACTTGTCAAACAGCTCCCTCTTACAGTATTTCATCATTGAGCAAATACACAAGAATTACAGAGATGGGAACAGAACCCTACAACTGAGGAAAAGGGAATCCTGGCATATTCTTAATCTACAGTGCAGATTCCCAAAAGGGCATAACGTAGATGAAGAATTAGGTATTCACCTACATGAAAACTAGGAAAACGATACGGCATGTACTCGAGGAGTCTTACTTTATTTTCATTCTAGGTAACTCCTTTGGTTTCTGCAACCGTTTAAATTCTTTATAAATATATCGCGTTTGGTATGTTCTCTAAAATGTACTTATATGTTCTTGATTTTATCAAATGCATACTACATGAATTGCATAATTTCTTTTCTCTCTTCTTATGTCACAGGGGAAAAGGAAGGGACCATCTCACAAAGTATGTGATCCTCAGGGGTCCCTATCCTTTTCTTAATACATCACGTAGAAGTGGTGAAGGGCACGTCACAGATAAGTTATAGTTTTTTTAACCTAATTTTGATCACATGTACTTCACAGTTCTTTACTTTAGTTTATTACTAATATATAATTGTTTACCACATGACGTACACCACGAGATCTAAAATGTCATTTGTGTACATGCAGTTGGTTGTGTTGCTTTTCGCAGAACATACTGCTTTCCTTCCTAATTTTCTTGAATTAGTGCGGTAACGTAGGATATATGTGTTAATGTGTAGGTGATGGTAGGATGACTAGTGTTCGAGAAACTCGCCACTAAGGCTCACATATCTAAAGAGATGAAAAGTTGGGCACTACGCCAGTAGAAGCACTCAGGTGAACACGTGGTTCATAGTAATTGTCACCTTGACATGAAACTGAAGCAACATACACATCCAGACTACACAGACACCACCTTGGTCTCTACTTGTACTGAGATCTTTCTCAATGAATACTGAACTACTAGTCATATCACAATTCTCTATAAAAAGTACCTCACTATGAGGACAGAATACTTCATAGAGTAAACATTCCAAGATGGATGCCATAATCGAATGTGACATATCTCTACACACATAATCCGATTGTGAGCAATACGTGAAGATATTATTGTAATTGGTAAACAATACCTCACTATGACAGCATACTTCATAGAGTAAACATTCCAAGATGGATACCATATTCGTATGTGACGTGTTTCTACACATATAACCCCATTGAGCGCAATAGGTGAAGATATTATTGAAATTATAAACAATATACCTAAATGGAACAGCACTAAAGTTATATATACCAATGTGTAAGTAGAGCATTTATAAGGTATGTTGACTGAAAACTGAAGAAATGGCCACCAGGGCAATATGTATTTATGCACTTCAAAATGGATGCCATATTTACTTGTGCAATTCAGCTTTCTTTTGTCCGCCCTCTATTTCGGAGGAAATGAATGTATTATGCCGGGTTACTCACATCCAGTGTGTGAGCAAGAGTGCGTGACACTCTAAACGCATTACTGGATTAAACAATAACCTTTGGAATAACCCACTGAGTGATTGCTTAATTTTTGAAGTAATTTAGGATATATATATATACAGTATATAAACCATGTTGGTTTACACAGCGCGCTATGTGATCAAGACCGCAGGCTTGCGGTCGAAACGCGTCATTGTGACATGCTAATGCAATAAACTTCTCATTGCATCTTAAATTGGAGTCTGTGCCCGTGTCTGACCCGGCGTGGTCGTTCGGTGGGATCCTGGTTTCATAAATATATATATATATATATATATATATATATATATATATATATATGCTTGAATAAATCAAGGCTGATGGTATTCTGTAACATATATATATAACATAAATCTCTCTTCATTAGTGAAAGAAACGGCACTCAAGCACAGAATACCATCAGCCTTGATTTATTGAATTAGGCCACTCCGGACAAGACGCGTTTCGGCTGAAAAACAGCCTTGATCACCTGAAGTGTGCCATTTTGCAAACGTTATATATATATACTCTCTTTCAGGCATAGGCATAAACAAAATACTTCAATATACATATAAAGAAACAACATGAGTACAAACACTCGGGGTAAAATAATGCCTGCAAAATTATCACAATAAAGTTGTATAAATGAACATTTTCACAATATACAATTGGTGCGCTTGAAGCGCACCAATTGTATATTTCAAAATAGAGATCCCAATATGCAAATTGCCACAAGAAGTCCTCAGGATTATAATAACAACTTCATCTTATGAGGAAATAACTTCAAACAGTTAAAAAGTCTTCAAGCTAAAAATAGCTGATAGTTCTATATTACACGCTGTTATTTCCTCCTGATGCCATGAGTTCGTTTAGCATTTAGGAATACGCAGTGGGTTCTCCCAAAAAACTGAATCAATTCAGTGTAGTGTGCAACGCTATTAATACAACCCCCAGTGCATTAACAGCCTCTAAAATCGCCTAGGTCTTGTCAAAGCAAAACAGCCAGTACCAGCAGTCAATGCAACAATTGTAACACAGCTAATTATCAGTATGTCTTTAAAGTTCACTTTTTGGTAAGCACATCCATTTTTTCATGTAGGGCCTCGTTACCTCACAATAGAAGCTTAACCAATGAAACTGCATGTTCCCGCTGCACTCAACTCCGGTGTTTACCAATTGCCCGAAATCCGATTTGAAGCCTCCGTCCCTCACCAAAAGGACAATGCCCCAGTGCCCAGCTCCGAACTTCAGGTAAGTGTAAAAGGGGCAGGCAGGGAAAGAAGGACCCCGCCGGGAGCACCCAAGGGCTCTCCATACCGGGTCCTCTGACACACCGGCCTCCACTCCTCCAACCATTCCTGTTTGGGGGCTTGCCGGCTTGCATACTGCATACTCCAAAGATTTGAGGTTATGGTCGGCGAGCAACCAGAAAGCTGGTGGTGCACGGAAAAGCGCTATCGCTAGTGCTTGCCAAATGAAACATTAATCTCTCCTCATTAGTGAAAGAAACGACACTCAGGAACGGAATACCATCAGCCTTGATTTATTGAATTAGGCCACTCCGGACAGGACACGTTTCGGCTGAAAAACAGCCTTGATCATCTGAAGTGCGCCATTTTGCAAACGTTATATATACTCTCTTTCAGGCATAGAGCAAATTGTCACAGTGGAATATATTCAATACGGCATCAAACAATATACATAAATGATCTTTGTTACTGAGGCATTTAAAGACACTACCATTAGATATGCCATAAATGTTTATACTTTTTATTATATCATCACAAAGAATCAATATATCAGTATGAAATACATAGCTTGAAAAATTGGTGATTTTCGAGAAGGTGCAACCTAGGAATAGGGAATTGGGGTAGTGATAAGTGCGTGATGTGAAAGGGAAAGGTAGTGAACATGTGAACATCAAATATCAATATTTACAACCTATCCAGCTAGTAAACTGGCTTATACACATATGGTAAATCATAACAAAGCATTGAAAGGATGCAGATAACCAATCTCTGTCATCCACGTTTGATAAAGAGACAAATGTAAAAGTTTCGACCCCTATGGGTGACAGGGAACTTGGATCCTTGCGGACGGGGTCTTTATCAGGACTATGGTATAACGATGTGGAAGCACCAAGATCAGCGGGAATGGTGGTGTCTTTAAATGCCTCAGTAACAAAGATCATTTATGTATATTGTTTGATGCCGTATTGAATATATTCCACTGTGACAATTTGTTTTTGTACCTCATTTCACCCGAGTCCAGTGGATTTACGGGTTACCCCATTGATACATAACTCTCTTTCAGGCATAGGCATAAACAAAATACTTCAATATACATATAAAGAAACAACATGAGTACAAACATTTGGCAAGCGCTAGACACTTAATACTTACCTAATACTTACATTTAAAATGCATATGCCTTTACTATTCATGGCCTTACAATGAAATTTGTTATAAACGCATGCGTGGTAAAGGCATATGCATTGTAAAATCCTGCGTGGTAATGGTTATGCATGATTACGGTAGGTACCTGCGTTGTAACACCCTCGTTGTATGGTTATGCGTGGTAATGTCTGCGTTGTAATGGCTGTTTCCCAGTGTAGGTCTTCCCTTAGAGCTGCACCAGGCAACTTTCAGTTCTTCTTTCTCAGCTTCTCATAGTCCTGTTCTTTCCTAGGCAGCATCTTCCTCGTGCAAGGGAACTCCATTACCCCTCTGAAGCAGTCAGTTAGCCCCATCCCTCAGGGCAAACCCAAGCCACCTCTTCACTTGTCCGGTTGCAGAAGTTCCAGATTCCTCTTTCTAACCCTGGTGCAGGGGAGTTGTCAGCCAGTAACCCCAACACTGGCACACAAAAGAGTTTCCCTGTCTTCTCTAGTGTGGGACCTTGGATTCTGGTGTCGCTAAATCTATGGCTCATAGATGGCACTTTCTGCCCCATGTGTATACTACGATTGGTGACAGAGTTTGTGTATTCCAATAATCCAGCTCTGGGACCAGTTTAGGGCACTTCTTGCCTATTGCCTACTTCTCCTAGACAAGTCCATTTGTAGCCTGTCATGGTGGTCTCTCATAGCCATCTCGTGAAGGACAAGTGTAGCAAAGGTAGCTGAGGATAGTTATGTGAATTTACCTTTCAGATGTTGAGTTTGCTGGTTCTGGAGCTCAAAAAGCTGTATGATATCTTGCAGGGAGAGGGAAAGATCTGGTGGTAAGCATTCCTGTAAAGCAGCATCTTTTAAAGCGGGATCTTATGAGATTTTGCCTACACCAAATCTCACCAAGACACTTTGGAACAAATAGGTATAAAAGGGGCTGCACCCTTTGTACTGCACCCTTTATCCTTATTTCTGGTAAGTAGATGAGCCATTACAACACGTGAAAATTCTGGACATAGATTTTGACTCTCTGAGGGTGAACAATAGCCGTTAGTATGGTTGGAGCCATGTTTCTTTGCTCCCATATTTTCTCAGGTGAAAGATTTTTTCAGTGTTAGAGGATGTTATAATTTAAGACTTTGGAAGGGGAGGAGACATTCTAAAGACTCTGATGCTCATTTAGTGTCATTACCAAGAAGTGACACTAACTAACTATTTTCAGGCCAAGTCAAATGCCACAGCAAGAAGATTATCGTTTCAAGAAGAGATTTATTTCCAAGAAGTAATATTTGCTATTATGAAGGGATCTAGACAAAGACAGGACACTAACGATTCAAGATGTGGTTTTCCTGTGGTGATTGAAAGACTGGCTGGTTTATTATTTTTTTAATCTTTGAGAATACCTATGGAGGCTAAGTGTCCATTTTTTTATTCTATGAGAAATTTGCTAGAGGAAAATGCATGCTAGAGGAAAGGTTGAGACACGGTTTCGAAGCAGACGTGTTAAAAACCTCAAAAGATTTTGATGAAGGAAATGCTAAACATGTCTTTCTGGTATCATTCTAATTCAGTTTGAGATCTTTTATGTCTTTCAAATTTATTACTGCTTTAGTACTGAATAAATACTTTACATATTGCCTCTAAGTTAAGCCTGTTTGCTCAGTGTCATAGATATTAGGAGCTAGAGCTCAGGTTTATTTAGTGACTCTAGTTGGTAGCCTTGCCAAGGATTGTGATTATTCCTTGAGGTGGGTAGTCACCCACCCTAAATAATGATCTGACGTCTTACACTCATCTTGATTCAGAGTGTTATGGCCAGGAAGCCCTGCCAGTGAAACTCTTACCTGCAGTTATTTTTGTATGTGCATGGACCTTCACCCCGGCCCCAAGAAACAGTAGACAAAAACAGTTGGTATGTTACAAAGGGTATTTATTGTATACCTACTGCAATCAGAATAATGGAAATTATTATGGTAATATCAGCAGTATTATACAAAATAAAATATATATCAGAAAAACCTAGAGCATTTTACACAAAACATCCCCTCTACCTGCACTAAATTAGACTAATTACCTCCTAACATCTATAGATATATGTTATCAGCCTCATGTACTTGTGTTGGCTCCATGACTAGTCATTTTCCTAACTATTTTATGCCAAGCCCCGTACGTATTCCTGCATACCTTAGAAAGTGGTTGGGCCTGCAGTTGGATAATGGTGCTCCAGGATACCCCCTTGAGTAATCAGTCTTCATGTCTACTCCTCCTAATATCCGGGGGTTCTTTATGTTCTTGTCTCCAATTATACAGTATGAAGCAGGGAGGGACTGTCTAGCTGCTCATATCTGCACTGTAATATATGAACAGTGTCAGAGACGTATTTGAAAGGCAAGTAACCATAGCTCATCTTGCTTCATTTCAGGCTTGATCTATGCTTGGCCTCATAGCTTTGCAGTACCAATCTCTCTCTATACAGCATAATGGTAGATGGCTCCCTACTGTGTTTCTATTATTTCATTAGCAAGTTGCTGCTAAAATAACAGTGTGACCTTGCACACACAATCTTTTAGTTACACTAAACATTTAGTGCATTGTTGAATAATGAGGAAAGCCCTGCAGCATACCTCAACATAGTGCTCTCCTCCAGACCTTAAAGTCCTGCACTGGAGTACATTCTATTGTACAAGAGACACTTCAGCTCACATACATGATTGTCATGTGTGCTGAGTAAACATATAAAAAAACAGCAGAAATGTATCATGGGGAATTCAAAGCACTGGTGCACACTTTCTTCTGGCAATGTGTTTTAGATGATGAGCTAATAAATCAATTCCACCAAAAATACTATAAAAATGCACTTACAATTTGGTATCTGAAGTTCTTTGTACATAATATGACATCCCAAAAAATATAATGCTTCAGAAATGTGCTTCAAATATTGCTTAATTAAATACAAAAATGCAGATATAAAATGAAATACATCATTTTCAACCATATAAAATCTGGGGAAGCCCTCCAAAACATAAAACCTATTAAGAGAAAACAGACGAAAAATCACTCTTGATACAAACAAACCTACATACCTCCTAACACATAAGTCAGAATGCCTAAAAACAGATAAAAATACAATATAAATTCTTACAATAAAAATACACATGAAATAAAACATAATTAGGCCTACCACACATACCTCGAACAACTGCAAGAATGCCCTACGCTAACTATAAGGTAAAAATCATAATAACATACAAATACTAATCTTACTAACAATCTCCCTCTTCCCTTTATACATACTAACCTTAGAAAGTAAAGTGATAAAAACAGCAGTGAACAACCGCTAACCTGTTGTTACTGCTGTCCTCAAATTTTTAAAGCTGACTACAAATGCAGCATGCAGAATACTTTCAGACATAAATGAATGAATGAATGAGATAGATTTGTATAGCGTAAAACAGCTACTCTAAATAGGAGCGCCCTGGCGCTAGGTGATAGCAAGATGCCGTTTAAAGAGTTGACAAAAGAGGGACTAGCCAACATTAGTTCTCTCTAAAGAGGTGGGTCTTTGAAAGGCTCTTGAATTAATTGACTCATGTAGCGTCTCTAATGTGGTCTGGTAAAAGATTCCAGAGCTTCGGCCCAAGAAAGAGAAGGTGTGCCCACCTGCTCTGGTCTTTTTAATCTTGGAAATGCAGAGCAGGTTGTGGTTGGCTGATCGTAAGGCTCTATGAAGAAGGGCCTTTTGATTTTGTCACAGATATACACAGTGCCTTTCACTTGAGTGTCCCTAAACGTTAGTGCTAGGGCTTTGAAATTCTATTCTTTGCTTGATGGGAAGCCAGTGGAGGCTTTTTAAGCCATTCCAAATTGGTGGTCTTTTAGGAATATTCAGCACTAGACTGTGTCTCCCACTCATTGTAGTCTATTTAACAATGCTTGAGGAGATCCCAGGAGCAGCCCGTTTGTGTAATCAAGTCTAGACGTGAATAATGCATGAACAATGATCTTTCTGGTGTGTTCTGGCAAGAATTTGAGAGTCTTTCTTAAAGTTTTTAGAAGGGAGAAACAGACTCCTGTTGTGGTATTATCAAAAGGCTTAAAAGTGGGACCATAGAAAGTCTTGAATATATTTTGTAAAATATGTATAAAATGTTTGAAAATTGTAAATGTATGTAAATGGATTTCTTTTTTAAAAAGCCTTGCATGCAAATATATAAAAATGCTGGAAAATGTTGGAAAATCAATGCAACAATGGTGTTCATCATTCCAGAGCTGATGGAACTGGCAAAATCTGGCAACTACATCAATATTATGGAACAGAGTCTAGATGCAACTGTGTAATGATCGAGCCAGACTGGCATTACCGACCCAACCGTTCAGCCCAAAGTGAGTGCACCAAAGTGTCTTATGCCCCCGTAGATTAAAGACACTACGCAGGTTTTTCCCTTTTTCTGTGACACTGTTTTCACTTACCCAATATTGCTAATATTCAGTTCCCTCTAAGTAACTCAGACTCTGAGTCTGTTCTTAACGTTAGTTCTTGGGTTTTAATGATTTTGTGCATCAATGTTTTCTTCTTATATTGTAAAGATTTTTATTAATCACACAATACCGGCATTTTGACTCAATGTATTTACAGTATTTTTAATATAGAATAAATATATAGTATGAAAATGAAAAAATAGATACTTCGTGTTAAAAAATGTGGACCATAGAGTGCATGTGCAACTGTATGAAAAACTGAACAAAAAATGTATATCCACATAAAAATATGTTTTCAATTTACAAATGCTTGTAGAAAAATAAAACATATTATTTTCAATTACAATTGTTAACATAAAGTGTTATATTTTGATAAAAAAACAACTATGGAAAATTAAAAAAATTATTGAACTAACTTTCTATTATTGCTAAATAAACACTAATACTTTTATTGCAAAACTAAATGACATAAAGTACAGTATAATTTTTGAGAGTTGTAATTACAATTGTCACAACAAACGTATCCACTTTGGGGAAAGTGCTGGACTTTAGTTGGGCTGAAATTTACTAATCCCACTCCAAACTTAGCCAAACATGGAAAGTGTTGGATTTGGTGGGGTGGGGGTTAAATTCACTATTCATACTTATATCCTAGCCACATTGAGAAAAGTGTTGGACTTTGAAGGGGAGTGGCTAGATTTACTACTTCCATACCATAGTAACCACATTGCAGAAAGTGTATGACTTGGGGGAAGGGTTAAACTTACTATTCCCACTCTCAAGCTAACCACATTGAGCAACGTTTTAGACTTGGGATGTTAGATTTACTATTCACATGAAAAACAAGGGTCCCTAATCTATATATAAACTAATTTGGATCATGGGCATTACACAGTATTGTGGCTGTTAATCAGAATAAAAATTACATGTAATCATACAATATTCAATTAAAAAGAGTCAGTACCACACGAAAAACCAATAACAAGCTAAATGGGACATATCAAATTTATTCCATAAAATGCACAAGCAAAGTTAAAAACATTTCATATTAAAATACAATATTACACTAATATATATCACAAGAAAACAAGAAAGTCGACGCTGCGTTTCGGTGAGTTGGTAATCGGTCACCTTCTTCAGGACAGTTTTCTAAGTAACAGAAACATTGTATTAATAACAATCTAATATATCTTGTCTCCATCTCGCTTGACCTACAGCACTACATATTAAAATATATGCATCTGACTCTAAAAAAACAATGCGTGCATTAATCAGTTACAATGTCTATTGTATATAATTTGTATCTAATTTTAATAAACATAGCCCCTAAAGACAATCATTCTATATTGTCTTCGAAAACCACGTTTCACCTAATCATTTAGTCACTGCCCATGATCCGTGTTAGTCTAATAAAGCAAAAATTTTAATTCAAACCTACCTAAGGTAGGGGGGTGCTCGGGTTAAGATTCACTAGACTCTTGTGGAAACAATAAGCTTGAGTTACATACGAGGTTTGAAGATATCCCGCTTCGTATTAGAGATTACTGTAGCAACCCTAAAGTAAAAGAAGGGGGTAAAGGAGAAAGAACGATGTTCTCAATGGTAATGCCAAAGACATAACTCCCCATATCGGCAATATTATACATACCTTAATCTAAAAGCCAATTGGCATTTATTAGGTTCGTTAGTGCCACCAATATATATTTGTTCATAGGTTAAAAATAAGGTCTAGGGAAAAATTTACAGAGAAAATTACTCCTAGATTGTCTCTACCAAATCGTCGAATATAGATAAGCAACAGTTATGCAAACAGGCTTACCCAAAAATGAATGGACTGGTACATATACACCACCAACAGATGTGCCGTGGTTGGAGATACCAAATTTAAAACTTTCCAGCCGATTTCACATGTAGTGGCAAAAGAACTATTTTGGAAGAGGGAAGAAGAGAGGGAGAATACAGTCACTCCATGTTACAGTTATAAGGGCACCTGCTAAACTATGAAGGTACTCAAATTTTACCTGGTATAGTTGCTGTAATGTTCATGCAACCGATAAATTAAAACCTGTAATAAAAATGCGCCAATTTACTTGTCAATGTCGTGCAAGATTTAAATAATCCGATCAGTTCATTATTTTAGCGTCATACGTGTTTTTCTAATGTGAGTATAGAGCCTATTAGGCTATTTGACATAAAGGGCTTGTATTTATCCTGAAGTCAGAAATTAGGGCATACATATCTGTGATAAAAAAACCCTGCTTCTCTAATAGTGTCTTGTTTATTCCCGGTTAGACAGTCATTATCCACCATTCTCAAGTAATTGCACGCGGTTACGCATTTCATACATTGTAAACTTGTGCTTCTTTTATTCGTAATGCTATCTGATCCCGATGTGTTAACAACGTTATATGAAAAAAACGATCTAAAGAGCACGCATGGGCCACGTTGTTAACACATCGGGATCAGATAGAATTACGAATAAAAGAAGCTCAAGTTTACAATGTATGAAACGCGTAACCGCGTGCAATTACTTGAGAATGGTGGATAATGACTGTCTAACCGGGAATAAACAAGACACTATTAGAGAAGCAGGGTTTTTTTATCACAGATATGTATGCCCTAATTTCTGACTTCAGGATAAATACAAGCCCTTTATGTCAAATAGCCTAATAGGCTCTATACTCACATTAGAAAAACACGTATGACGCTAAAATAATGAACTGATCGGATTATTTAAATCTTGCACGACATTGACAAGTAAATTGGCGCATTTTTATTACAGGTTTTAATTTATCGGTTGCATGAACATTACAGCAACTATACCAGGTAAAATTTGAGTACCTTCGTAGTTTAGCAGGTGCCCTTATAACTGTAACATGGAGTGACTGTATTCTCCCTCTCTCCTTCCCTCTTCCAAAATAGTTCTTTTGCCACTACATGTGAAATCGGCTGGGAAGTTTTAAATTTGGTATCTCCAACCACAGCACATCTGTTGGTGGTGTATATGTACCAGTCCATTCATTTTTGGGTAAGCCTGTTTGCATAACTGTTGCTTATCTATATTCGACGATTTGGTAGAGACAATCTAGGAGTAATTTTCTCTGTAAATTTTTCCCCTTGACCTTATTTTTAACCTATGAACAAATATATATTGGTGGCACCAACGAACCTAATAAATGCCAATTGGCTTTTAGATTAAGGTATGTATAATATTGCCGATATGGGGAGTTATGTCTTTGGCATTACCATTGAGAACATTGTTCTTTCTCCTTACCCCCTTCTTTTACTTTAGGGTTGCTACAGTAATCTCTAATACGAAGCGGGATATCTTCAAACCCCGTATGCAACTCAAGCATATTGTTTCCACAAGTGCCTAGTGAATCTTAACCCGAGCACCCCCCTACCTTAGGTAGGTTTGAATTTAAAATGTTGCTTTAGTAGACTAACACAGATCATGGGCAGTGACTAAATGATTAGGTGAAACGTGGTTTTCGAAGACAATATAGAATGATTGTCTTTAGGGGCTATGTTTATTAAAATTGGATACAAATTATATACAATAGACATTGTAACTGATTAATGCACGCATTGTTTTTTTAGAGTCAGATGCATATATTTTAATATGTAGTGCTGTAGGTCAAGCGAGATGGAGACAAGATATATTAGATTGTTATTAATACAATGTTTCTGTTACTTAGAAAACTGTCCTGAAGAAGGTGACCGATTACCAACTCACCGAAACGCAGCGTTGACTTTCTTGTTTTCTTGTGATATATATTAGTGTAATATTGTATTTTAATATGAAATGTTTTTAACTTTGCTTGTGCATTTTTATGGAATAAATTTGATATGTCCCATTTAGCTTGTTATTGGTTTTTCGTGTGGTACTGACTCTTTTAATTGAATAGTGTATAATTACATGTAATTTTTATTCTGATTAACAGCCACAATACTGTGTAATGCCCATGATCCAAATTAGTTTATATAGAGATTAGGGACCCTTGTTTTTCGTGTGTATTCGCCCTGTCCCTTTTCTAAATATAAGGGTATCTCCCCTGTTTTTTACCTTTAGATTTACTATTCACACACTAAATGAATCCACTTTTTTGAAAGGGTTGGCCATTGGGGGTTACATTTATTATTCCAACTCTAAATGTACCACAGCGGGGAAAATGTTAGTCTTTGGAGGTGCTAGATTCACTAATCCCACATCAAACATAGTCTCTTTTGGGGCAATCTTGGAGTTTTAGGAGGGTGAGGGGGCCAGGTTTACTATTCCCACTCCAGAGTTAGCCACATTATGGAAAGTGTTGGCTGAGGGGGGGCTAGATTTACTATTCTTGCCCCAACTTAGCCAATTTGGGGAAAGCATTTAATGCAGGGGTACAACTCCCTGCATTAAATGCTTTCCCAAATTGGCTAATCCACAAAAGCAACAATTCTGTACATTAAAAAAAGTATTTAAAAAACATCAAATACATAGGGGTCGATTCCGATTCGGGCCGGAAATTTCTCCGACCGAGCCGGACCCGGAGAGATTTCCGACCGAATCGGACCCGTGCAGTCCGACCGAACGAGTACGATGCGGCCGTATGTTATCGGACACGAGTCGGTCGGACTCCCATTGAACTCAATGGGAGCCGGTCGTACAACGCGTACGCGGGCTCCCATTGCCTCAATGGGTGCGAGGCGGACAAGGGCGCCCCTACAGCGAGTACGCCGCGAAGCGCTCGCGGCGTACACGCACAGGTAGGGGGACCCTTGGGTCCCCCCTGTGTGCGCCTCGCGCGGCTACGCGTACAGGGGGTCCGACACGGACCCCCAAAGTACGGCTCCGACAGCTCTTACGAGCCGGAGTGCGCGGCTCGGTCGGACTGCTCGCGGCGCGCATCGTACTGACCCGGCCGGGAAACGTCTCCATTGCGCGGTGCGACCGGGTCCGACCGAGTCGGTCGGAGCGGTTCGAGTCCGAGCGAGTCGGTCGGAGTTGTCGGGACGCCCGGACGAGTCGGTCGGCGACTCGCATCGTACTCGCTCGGCCGGACCCGCGTACGGTTCGGTCGGGAAACAGGCTTTCGCATGGCTTTTTTCCCGACCGAATGGTATTGGGTGCGCCTCCGACCGAGATCGGAATCGGCCCCATAATTGTTAAATAAAACAACAAAACACTAACATTATAGATTACTATTATAATGAAATAAACACATTATAAAAATGTCAAAGTTTTATTTATAAAAACATCTCAAATAATAGTTGCTTTAAATACAAAAAACATTTATTAAAAACAAAGTATTATTAAATTATTTAAAAGATAAAGCAATTTGAACAAAAATATTTTGCCACTTAAACAAATTAAAAATATATATTTTAAAACAACATTAGAATTTTAGAGAATGATAAACACTTACAAAAATTTATTAAAAACAACAAACTGTGTAAAACAATAAGACAAAAAAAAATTAAGACGTATTTTTCAAACATACCATTCAAAAATATTTATTAAATTGCTGAAAAAAAATTCAAACACTTCAAACCCTATTCCTATACAAACCCTACAACCCACTCCTAAAATATTAACTACCTAACTAAAGTATAAAATACATATTTTACAAAAATGCAATAAATACTACTACTAATAGTATTACTACTACTACTACTACTACTACTACTAATAATAATAGTAGTAATAATAAACATAGCAAAAACTAAATTATATGCAATATTAACTCCATATAAATTATGATATAAAAAACAATATTCTTGCCTTCACTATTTTCTATAATACTTTTGATTTCACAAAATTATATTAATGCAACAGCGTTAAAGACTGACAGTATGTGAGACATGGTATTAAGATAGAGCACCACAAAAACAAAGCAAAAATACAATAATACAACAACACAACAATGCATCAACAGGATGACATCATAATAAATGAACAACAAGAAACAGCACATAAACAAAATACTATACATCAATGCAATCGCAATTGTCATTAAAACAAAGCAAAATGACCCAAGACCACCCAACAATAAACATGAACTAAGGATGAACACAGTCAACAGCCCCTAGCTTCCTTCTAGCAGCTCTCGGAAGCCAAATTCAAAGAACTGATTAAAGTATGCAGTGCATCTGGTTCCCTTTCAGAACCTTGCTCAGCATGAACCTTCAAAGAGTGGGGAGGCCATGTAGTGCTCTGATGATTGTGGGAAATAGGGTGTATAATGAGTTCACATGTAAGCGAAAGGTTAATTAGACTGGTAGTTATAGATCAAAAAGATGAGGCAAGTAACTGATCATTTATGTTTTTGTGCATAATGGGTAAAATTAGACTGACAATTATAGGCTGAAGAGATGCATTTTCAGATATTTATGAAAAGACATAAGGGTAGGTTTAATTCTTAAATCTGTTGCAGGAGAGTTCCAGAGGTTTGAGGTGGCTCCCATGAAGGAACTGGCATGTGTGGTGATCGTGATGTCAGGTGGTTTCAGCAGTAACATCTTACTCAACAACTCAGTAGCCACCACTGCAAGAGACATATTCAACAACTCTCTTTTTTTTTAATTAAAAATCCACAGTGTCAAAATCCAACATATACACAAAAAGAAATAAAAAAATATTCAATATGTCATTTCAATATTTACTAGTATCAATCCATTGTGTAATCAATCATGGCCCTCCATACATAAAGACCAAGGGGTCGATTCCGATTCGGGCCGGAAAAAGCACCGACCGACTCGGAGCCGGAAAAATTACCGACCGACACGTACCAGTGGCGCCCGACACGCCAAGTACGATGCAAGCCGCGATAAATCCGACCGACACGTTAGGAAACCAAGCCGACCGACCGAGCCGCTCGGAAAATAGCAATCCGGCCGGAAAAACACGCGAATCCAACCGACCGACACGCACCCGGAACAAATCCGACCGAATCGTACCCGCCAACTCCAAACCGCAAAGTACGATGCAAGGCGCGAAAAACACGACCGAGTCGGACGGAGGACAAGCCGTACGACCGACACGCATACAAAACCGAGCCGAAGCAACACAATACACCGCGACCGACGCGTACGCAGCATACAAAACTGCACAAACACAGCGTGAACGAAACGGAAAACACCGTACGAGACCAATGCAGGGTCCGACTCGGTCACAAGAACGTTTCCAACATACACAAACAGCACAAAGGAAAAATCAACCAAAAAAAGGCCAAACAAGCAATTACCAAGCCAATAAATACTGGGGGGTGGGGACAGAGAACAAAGACACACCCACAACTCCACCTATATAAAGGACACAAATCACTACCATGAGCCTTTGCAAATGCCATTCCACTGCCAGCACCCAAGAGAAAGCAACCACACACCCACAGCTCATCCCTCACACAAGCCACACACCATCAGCACACCAACAAATACCTACCTCACATACACCCAGCACAACACACACCCACACACCCTCACCTGCACACCAACACACACATCACCCACCATCACCACCCATCACCATGCCCCCCAAGAAGAATCCCAAGTTCCTAGATAGTGAATTGGAAGTCATGGTAGACGAGATCCTCAGGGTGGAGCCACAGCTGTTTGGCACTCTGGTCCAACAGACCCCCATGTCGCAGAAAACCAAGATGTGGGAGAGGATCATCAACAGGGTGAACGCCCAATCACCATGTCGGCGCACAAAGACGGACATCCAGAACAGGTGGTATGACGTGCGCAGGAGGGTACGGGACCTGCTGAAGATAGACTACATCATCAGCCAACACACCGGCAGTGGCCCTCCTGCCAAGCCAATATACCTCAGGCCCTGGGAGGAGAAGGTGCGGGCCATCCTTCCGCCAGTGAGCGTATATGGACTAGAGAACATCCCAGAGCCTGGTGAGTACACAACAAATGTACACAATAAACTGCCACAAAACACACACATCACTGTCAAGGGGAGAGTCAAACCATGCACTCATAGCAATTACACAGCAACTAGAACAGAATCATCCCAAAATGTGTATGTCAGTCAGATAAACACAACACATGCCATCAAAAAAGTCACATCCAACTGTGCCAACACATGTACAAACACAACCACAACTACAGCTAGGCAGTGGCACAAATAGAACTAACACACACATCCACACATGTAGCCACCACAACAACACCAACACACAGTGAAGACCACTCAAAGGAAGGAATTCTGTGTATGCTGGCCAAGTCAGTGAAGCCAATAGCATCATGGGAGTCACAGTCACACATATTGCCCCCCCCACAACTGTCCCATCAACACCACCCTGAACCATGCTCACATCACAGGGAGTGGAGAAGGACTCACAAGATGGCTGACACTGGCTACTGCTGTGGGGAGCACAAGGCCCTGCTGGCAACTGTGCACCAACAAACAGCAGGACACCACTGACTGACATCCTGAGAGACAACTTCCACTCCCTGCAATGCAAGCACGTTCCATGGTGGGATATCTGGCTGGCTGGGTGGGAAGGGGGACTTGCAGCACTGACTATAGTCACCAGCACCTCCCCTCACCCCCCCCCAACACAAACTCCACAGTACCCACCTGGTAGAACGCAATGCCCTCCATCCTAACACAAGATCCCACAAAGCACCACCACCCTGGGTTATGTTGTGTGAAGCACAGGGACACTCTTGGGACTCTTAGCCAAACAACTGCCAGGACAACACTCCCAGCCATCCTGTCAGCACAGCCAGCCCACCCCACAGGGAAGCAGAGTCAAAAGGAAGGAAGCATGGGCATGCTGGGAAGGGGGGTGGAGGCAATAGCATGATGGGAGTCGTAGTCACAGACATTGCTCAGCCTCACAACTGTCCCATCAACACCACCCTGAACCATGCTCACATCACAGGGAGTGGAGAAGGACTCACAAGATGGCTGACACTGGCTACTGCTGTGGGGAGCACAAGGCCCTGCTGGCAACTGTGCACCAACAAACAGCAGGACACCACTGACTGACATCCTGAGAGACAACTTCCACTCCCTGCAATGCAAGCACGTTCCATGGTGGGATATCTGGCTGGCTGGGTGGGAAGGGGGACTTGCAGCACTGACTATAGTCACCAGCACCTCCCCTCACCCCCCCCCAACACAAACTCCACAGTACCCACCTGGTAGAATGCAATGCCCTCCATCCTAACACAAGATCCCACAAAGCACCACCACCCTGGGTTATGTTGTGTGAAGCACAGGGACACTCTTGGGACTCTTAGCCAAACAACTGCCAGGACAACACTCCCAGCCATCCTGTCAGCACAGCCAGCCCACCCCACAGGGAAGCAGAGTCAAAAGGAAGGAAGCATGGGCATGCTGGGAAGGGGGTGGAGGCAATAGCATGATGGGAGTCGTAGTCACAGACATTGGTCACCCCCACAACTGTCCCATCAACACCACCCTGAACCATGCTCACATCACAGGGAGTGGAGAAGGACTCACAAGATGGCTGACACTGGCTACTGCTGTGGGGAGCACAAGGCCCTGCTGGCAACTGTGCACCAACAAACAGCAGGACACCACTGACTGACATCCTGAGAGACAACTTCCACTCCCTGCAATGCAAGCACGTTCCATGGTGGGATATCTGGCTGGCTGGGTGGGAAGGGGGACTTGCAGCACTGACTATAGTCACCAGCACCTCCCCTCACCCCCCCCCAACACAAACTCCACAGTACCCACCTGGTAGAATGCAATGCCCTCCATCCTAACACAAGATCCCACAAAGCACCACCACCCTGGGTTATGTTGTGTGAAGCACAGGGACACTCTTGGGACTCTTAGCCAAACAACTGCCAGGACAACACTCCCAGCCATCCTGTCAGCACAGCCAGCCCACCCCACAGGGAAGCAGAGTCAAAAGGAAGGAAGCATGGGCATGCTGGGAAGGGGGTGGAGGCAATAGCATGATGGGAGTCGTAGTCACAGACATTGGTCACCCCCACAACTGTCCCATCAACACCACCCTGAACCATGCTCACATCACAGGGAGTGGAGAAGGACTCACAAGATGGCTGACACTGGCTACTGCTGTGGGGAGCACAAGGCCCTGCTGGCAACTGTGCACCAACAAACAGCAGGACACCACTGACTGACATCCTGAGAGACAACTTCCACTCCCTGCAATGCAAGCACGTTCCATGGTGGGATAACTGACTGGGTGGGTGGGTGGGTGGGAAGGAGGTCTGGCTGTCAACCAAACACAATCAATGCAGACCATGTTCACACCCCAGAGAATACATAGAAATGCCCAAATAATGCAGGACAATGTGCCACACCAATATCAACCCCTGACTGTGACGACTTAGGACAATACAATGTACAGGCCCGCACCCCGAGGCACAGTCACAACTGTCAGGTGTGTCAACCACTGATGCCTGCAGAAACATGAAATACATTGTTTGTGTCTCCCAAAAACAGGTGATGATAGGGACACAGCAGCAGACGCTGAGGAGTCCCAGTCCCAGGCTCAAGAGGATGCCGAGCTCACTGGCGTCGTACAGCCTCTGTCCTCCTCGGACGATGAACAACCTGGCACATCCGGTGCAAGTCAACTTGCTGCACCAGCAGGACCACCAGCTGCAGCACCAGCAGGTCCACCAGCTGCACCCCCTGCACCCACCCCTCCAACGACTGTCACCACGAATACCATCCCTGCCGACATGGACAGAATAAGGAACAACACCAGCGCAGTGACCCTGGACCAACCTGGGGCCATGGACACCACCACCACCACCACCCCCAAGGTGGACCAGGGTTATCTGTGCGTGCAACTGCACACACTGCACATGTCAGCAGGGGTGGTGGGAGGGGTGGGAGACAGAGGTCGCTGCTTGCAGACGTTGCTGGTGTGCATGAAGACCCACAACTGGTACGCATAGCTGATGCGTACCAGTCCAGCACCGGAGAGCTCAGCCAGGTAGTGGGGCTCCTCAGAGACATCAAACAGCAGCAGGCTGCCCATCATGCCCGCTTGGACTCCCACATGTCCCACGTGGAGTCACACATGTCACGTGTGGACTCCCACATGTCCCGCGTGGAGTCCAAGTGGGATGTACTACATGAGATGACGGCGGTGCACAGGGACATTTTACAATGCCTCCGCCAGATGAACAGCAACCAGTCCACACCTCCCTGTGTGCCAACAACATCTGGTACCGAACAAACTGCAACTGCCACAGGGAGGGAGGAGGACTCTGGCGGAGAGTCCCCTGCACCGCAGCAGCCTGCACTTGAGGGCCCCCCCAAGAAGAGGGGTCGTCCGAGGAGGGGAAAGTGAGAGGCTGATGGCCAAGCGCAACTCCCAGGAAGCCTGAACCTGTTCTGGATTTTCGCCTTTGTGCACAGACTGTTCACCCTGTTGATGGCAACACTACTCCCACACATTGCATGGGGAGTACAAGTTGGAACAATGTGTCAGACAACTGTGGCCCCGATACTGGGGATCCTGTCTACCTGGACTTTCAATTCACCTAGGAACTTGGGATTGCAAGATTCATGTACAGCACAATCCATCCTATGCACTATTAACACAGATGTATCACAATAAACACACTAATACACCATACTTGCCTCTGTCGTGATTCCAACGTGGGTGCTGTTATGGGGATGATGAACTGCAAAATTACACTGTGTATGCGAACTGCAACAGCAAGGACAACACAGGCATGTGAGTACAGGCAACGTGACACATATGAGGGAGACACACCACCAGGGCTACACAACACATACACACCTAGGCCATCTGACTCATTGCCTACACTGATGTTGCCAGGGAAGACGGTGCAATGCACAGACACCACACCCATTCCCAGTTGTAGTCAAGTAGCCCACAGGTGCAGTAAGCAAATGGCAGTCAAATGTGTGACCACAGACAACGCACATCACAAAGTGAAGCACAGGTTTATTACACAGTAGCAACATGCCGTAACCACTACAGATGCAAGGTAACCCCACCTGGTAGCGGGCACACAGTCAACAACTGTAGACGGAAGGAAGTCCATGGGTGTGGCGCACATCACCTGTAGGGACACAACAGCTACCAGCCTGGATGTGCAATCACGTCGTCGGTGGACACAGTTGACCAAACGAATCTGAAAGTACCCTGTGAAGGACAGAAATGACACACAGTCAAAAGCAATGCAGTACAGGACAGATCAGCAAAACTCATGCACAATACATGTTACAAGATACCCACCCAGAACCAAGTTAGCATGTCAACACTGTTGGGGAGTACAGCCCACCTGTCACCACACATCGCAACACACATCCTGTCAAGTAGCCCATGGACACACTCCAACAGCACCAGAGCACCACCCACACATCATGCCAACTCACATCATTCACATGACACCTCAGGATACTCACATTCAGCTAAAGAAGTTGGTGATGAGCTGTGTGCGGACATCACCATCACCATCATCATCATCATCATCGTCACTGGCATCGTGGTCCAGGCCAGGATCCTCCACAGGTGGCGGATGTTGGTCATCGTCATCCTGGATGAGAGGCAACTCCTTCCGCACTGACAGGTTGTGGAGCATGCAGCAGACGATGATAATCTTGCACACTTTCGCAGGGGCATATGGGAGGGACCCTCCGGTCTTGTCCAGGCAGCGGAAGCGGCTCTTCAGGAGACCAAAGGTCCGCTCAATCACTCTCCTGGTCCGACCATGTGCCTCATTGTAGCGCATCTGGGCAGGTGTCACAGGGTTCCTGAGGGGTGTCAGCAACCACGGCATGTTGGGGTATCCCGAGTCACCTACGGACAGACAAGTGCACATCAGCTGACTTGGAAAAGTGGGCGGAATACTACAGATCAGATCACACACAATGGCACAAAGTCAGTACACACCGACAAGCCAGTCACGCTGGTTCTGCATCTGTGCCATCAACCTGGGGATGCGACTACTCCTCATCACAAAGGCATCGTGTGCTGAACCAGGGAAACGGGCACACACGTGTGTGATGGTCATGTCTGCAAGACACACCACCAGTGCATTGACCGAGTGGTAGTGCTTGCGGTTCCTGTAGGCCTGCTCCTGGGCCTGTGGTGGTACCAAAGCCACATGTGTCCCATCAATGGAGCCAATGACATGCAGCATCCTCCCCAGGGCATAAAAGTCACTCTTCACGTCAGTGAGTCGTCGCAGTCTAGGGAAATATATGTACCGGTTCAGGAAGAGCAACATTGCCGCCAAGAAATCGCGGAGCACACGGCTGAACATGGTCTGTGACATCCCACCAGCAGACGCCACAGTATGTTGGAAGGTACCGGTGGCAAAGAAGTGTAGGGCTGCCATCACCTTCACCTTGGGGGTCAGCGCTGTAGGATACGGCCGGCCAGGCTGCAAATGTGGGGACAACTGCACTGCCAAATCCTCAATCAGCTGCCTGGTGAAGCGGTACCGTCGGATGCTGTCCCGTTCCACCATCGTTGCCAGGTCTGGGAATGGCCGATGGACAGCAGGAGCCCTGCAGTGCAGAGGAGAAGTAAGCAAGATCGTCAGTCACCCCACATATGCGGCATTGAACACACTCAAGTTCCCAACATACATCATCATGAGGCACAACTACATGAAGTGTGCAGTACCGGAACGACATGTATGGTACATACATGGCCAACATCTGTCAACACGGTCCTACAGGTGGCATCAATTTGTCCCAGGTTGGCCCATTGGATATCATGATGCTGTGTCAAAGTCACCCCCCAGTGACATGTGAGGACAGATGTGCCCCAGGCACCACAGCTCAACGACAGGCACATTCCCAGGGACCCTGTAATGCCACATGGACACTGGCATCACCTGGAGTATCATGTGTACACCACAGCAAAACAAACATGACCCCCACAGGTAGTGGCCACACTTGCCATGGCAGGAGAGCCATGGACGTCTGTGACACACACGCACAACATCAGAGTCCATGCACACACAACGTGGATGTGGAGACTGTCTCCCATTGTGCACATGAAATCAGAGACATTGTAAACACTACATGCACAAAGACTGTGGAGGGCCATCACTATTGTGCCACTGGGACACCCTGGCTCAAACATACCGTCCCACATGGGACTCACGGGGTATGTGACATGACATACACAAACACCACTGTGAAATGTGACCATGACACATGCACAGATATGAACAGTTGCACATCACAGTGGTCACGTACACGTAACACCCAGGATCCTGTCCCCATGAACACGTGCACAGCCTGGGGGTGGCTGCCCACAGGTGACACCCACAGGACAACATGTACACCAACATACACACAATAGGAAATGCAGCCTTACATGCCTTATGATAAGGTTTGGACAGGCTGTCGTGATGTAGGTGTGCCCCTCACTCCCTGGGAGCTATCTGTGGCTGGCATATGTCCATCTGAGACAGGCATGCTGACCTATGCCAGTCACATATACAGTGATGCGTTGAACAGCAATGGACCGATCGGTGCCTCCGGCCGGCCCATTGCTTTCAATGTGTGCGGGTACGCGTTGTACCCCTGTGCGCGTTGAACTGCAATGGACCGATCGGTGCCTCCGGCCGGCCCATTGCTTTCAATGTGTGCGGGTACGCGTTGTACCCCTGTGCGCGTTGAACTGCAATGGACCGATCGGTGCCTCCGGCCGGCCCATTGCTTTCAATGTGTGCGGGTACGCGTTGTACCCCTGTGCGCGTTGAACAGCAATGGACCGATCGGTGCCTCCGGCCGGCCCATTGCTTTCAATGTGTGCGGGTACGCGTTGTACCCCTGTGCGCGTTGAACTGCAATGGACCGATCGGTGCCTCCGGCCGGCCCATTGCTTTCAATGTGTGCGGGTACGCGTTGTACCCCTGTGCGCGTTGAACTGCAATGGACCGATCGGTGCCTCCGGCCGGCCCATTGCTTTCAATGTGTGCGGGTACGCGTTGTACCCCTGTGCGCGTTGAACTGCAATGGACCGATCGGTGCCTCCGGCCGGCCCATTGCTTTCAATGTGTGCGGGTACGCGTTGTACCCCTGTGCGCGTTGTACCTCAATGGACCGATCGGTGCGCACCCATTGACAATGGGCTTGCCTGGCAACGGACGCGTTTTCGAATTTCGAACGAGTCGGTTGCTGGAAAATCAGTTGGTCACCCACAACAATGTTGCAAAATCATGTATGTCATGAAGTTGAAGTTTTGAAGGATGCTGTGGGCGTGTTTTGGTGCTGCTATTCCATGGATTGGCCAGATTCAGAAGATGCAAACGACTTGGACCTATCACTTTGGACACAAGGGACAGTATCTGCCTCTCCAGCACATATATATTGCTGCCTGTTCCCCTGAGAGCCCACTTGCCTGCACTACATGCTCCAGGACGACATCTGCCACTGCACTGCTGCTGTCTCTGCCCCTCTGGACCCTGCAATGGCACGTACTGTGGAGAGAGCCCCAGCCTTCAGCCTTGAGGAGAACCAGGCCCTGCTGGACAGCCTACTTCCACAGTACAGCAAGCTGTATGGGACACCAGGGGAGCAGGTGAGTGTTCTGTGCACTGCCTTTCTGAATGTGCATTTTGTCTGACTAGCAAGGCTGAGAGTCAGCACACCACTGGCTAGCAGGCTCACTGAGTAGTTGTCACCCCCCATAGTGTGTAGTGACTTGCACTGGACAGGTATGGTGCAGTGACAGTGCTTCTGAACAGGGTTTTACTCCCCATGCAATGATACCATGTAGTGACTTCTGGAAAACTGTCCATGGGCAGCCGTGCACTGCCTGGGTACACCATATGCCCCTGTGATAGCGACATGTATATGCAACTGTGTCATGCACGGATATGTTGCATGTGTAGTAAAGGCCTTATCACTTTGTCATCCTGACAGGCTTCTGCCCATCGGAAGCATGAGATATGGAAGGACATCGTCCGGGCTGTCCGGTCCGTGGGGGTCTACAAGCGCCGGATCCGCAACTGCCAAAAGAGGTGGCAGGACCTTCGGGGCTGGACCCGGAGGATTGCACGGGTCCAGCTGAAGCTGTCGCCTCCTCGCAGGAGGGGCGGAACACGGACCCTGACCCCCACATGCTCAGGATCCTGGCGGTGGTCTTTCCAGACCTGGATGGGCAGCTGAAGGCCAGAGAGCAGCAAGGAGGGGGTGAGTCAAAGACTGCACTGTGTACTCTGTCTAACATGCTATGTGCCCTCCTCGGGCCTGGTTAAACTGCCACAGTACAGCAGTCATGTTGTCCAGGAGCCATGTCCCTCTATTGTGCACTGCCCACTCCTCATCTGATACCCAGGTGTGGCCCTTACATGCAGGGAATTCTGTCACTTAGGACTGTGTCCTTGCAGTTTGCTTGACTCAAGGTGGGAGACAGCATCTGTTTCCCTGACTCTGTGGTGGGCATCATGGGTGGGTCCATTGCTTACACAATGCCTGTATTCTGACATGTATTCAGCGTGTTACTTTGATCTGTGGTCCAATTGCTGAGCTGATCCACCACATGTGGCTGGGGTACCTGGCACACACCCATGCTGCGGGTGGGAACAATGTTTGGGCCCCAGGAGTATGTATATGACGTGTGTCACACATACTTAGCCAGCTGCCTACAGTCCAGGGCTCATCCCTCATTCATGTGGGGCTGGACAGTCATGCCTACTCCAGGCCATACAATACACTCTGTACTCCCACTCCCGTGTATCAGCGGACACATTGTGCACAGTGATTTGACCCCTCAGGTGTCTGCCTCTGTGTCAGTGTGCTGTGGATTAGTCGCCAGGACTGCTGTGGAGTTTCTTGGTAGGGGCTCAGCATGCCACTGGAGATGTGACCATAGGAGACGATACTTGTGTGACACATAGGTGTCTGATCAGCTGCCCATGCAGACTGGGGCATGTAAATGTGAAGTTCAGGCAGCTGTTCCCCATGCACAGCAGAGTGTGAGGGGCTCAGGTTCAGAGGGTAGTGTCACAGGTCTCCCATATGTCCAATAGGTATGACCTGGACAGATGAGGGTTAAGAGGATGTGTTGTGGGGGGATGTACATGTGCACTTGTGCAGCCCCAGGACTTGCATTCCCCATGACCTACTATTGTGACACAGTGCAGAGTGTTGTTGTCTGGCTGCAAAGTCATACATCACTGAGCCAGTGATGTATGACTTTGCAGTCATGCCTCCGCCATGGCATGTGTCTACTGATTGGTGAGCCTGCAGGGGAGTGACATGTGCTACATGCACACCATAGTGGCGCTGGCTATCAGGACATGGGTGCATCATGGTGTCTGTCGCTGGTATGCATCACATGCATTTCCTATTTGACTCTGGCCATCCCTTACATCCGGAAACCTGTACTGACTCAGTGGCAAGAGCTGTGATGTGTCCACACCGTGTCCTCTGCACTGTCCAACTACTGTGTACTTGGTGCATGTGTCAACACTGGGGTGTTGCAATCCAACAGACACCAGACAGATGGGTGCAAGGCCATGTGGGATGTGAGTGCCATGCTTGGCATCAGACTGACAATTGACTTCTCCTGTTCAATTAGTGCACTTTTAGCAATGTACAACTAATGATGCCAGGGCTTGCTCTGTGATGTGCTGTGCTCACAGTGGTGTGTGCGTTATGTGCAGGTGACTGATGTCTGTCTGTTTCCCCATTGTTTGCAGATACATCCACGGCCACGGAAGGGGACAGCTCCACGGACCAGGAGGAGCCGGAGAGCCAGACTGGGTCAGCAGCCGAGGAGTGGTCGGAGGGACCCAGTGGCACGGAGGGCGAGGGGAGCCACACCGAGGAGTCCTCAGCAGCATCCACCTCAGCTGAGGACCAGAGCAACTCGGAGGATGACTCCCTTGTGGAGGCGGGTGTCAGCAGCCACCACACCCCAGCTAGTGTTGCTGTCCCCGCCACCACCAGCACCACCACCGCCCTCCCATCGTCTCCCATTCCCCAGGTCCGTGGAGGCTCCCATGTCCGGGAGCGTGTCTCCTTTGGGCCAGGCACCGCACCCCCTGCCCCTGTGTCACCTGCTGCCCTGAGTGAGGAGTCTGTGTACCTCCTTCGCCAGCTCCATGTAGGGCAGACAGCCATGCTGAGTGTCCTCCATGCGCACACCGCGCTGTTGACTCAGCTGGTGTCGTTCATGGAGGGCATCTCATCGGGCATGTCTGACCTACAGAGGGGCAATAGGTCCATGGACTCCTCCCTGACGGCAGCAGTGTCCCTCCTCAAACGGTCCCTCACCCCTCCTGCCTCTGCTCCATCCACACTCCCCAGCACCTTACCCATCCCAGGCACACACACACCGGCACAGGCACACACCAGCACACACACATCCAGCACACTGACACACACGCCAATGACAAAACGCACACGCACGCACATTCAGGGGACTGAAGCCAGACTCACAGGGGATGGGGCCCTGGAACACACACACGCATCCACATGCACTGCGCAGTCCTCAGTTCCCTCTCCCTCCAAAGCACCCTCCCTTGCCTCACCTGCAACCCCAAAGTCACAGCAGCTCTTCCTCTGTGACCTCGGCCTCTTCCCCACCGATGAAGCTGCTCCAGCATACCGGGGGAAGAGGAAGCCCACCCACACGGAGCAGAGTGCCCTCGCCCCCGGACACCCTCCCCCAGGCGCAGACGGACTGAGGCCCCCACCCGCAAGTCCCCCCGGAGTGGTAAGAGCAAGACCCCGCCACCGCCCTGCAGCTCAGGCACAAGGTCTCCGTCCTCCATCCCTCAGGCCCCCACTGCACAGGTGCCCCCACCACACCCTGCCCCAGGTTCCCCCACCCACAGATATACCATCCCCAAGAGGATCCGGCCTTCTCCCCCTGCCACTTGCTCTCCCAGCACCACACCCCCGCTGCGCTTGTCTGTGCCACTGATGTGGTGAGGGTGTCCTCCCCTCTGTCCAACCCACCTTGCCTGTTCCCCATTCTCCTCCCCTGGAGGTAGGCACTGCAGTGGAGTCCACTACCGCCCTGTCTGACTTGGGCACTGCAGTGGCGGACCTGTCCACCCCATCTGCAGGGTCCACTGCAGTTGTGCCGGCACCCACGACATCTGAGTCATGCCCCCAGTTGTGCCGGCACACACCATGTCAGACACCTCCACTGCAGTTGTCAGTGGCTCTCCAGCACCCACCACCCCTTCCCTGACTCCCCCTGGTGAGCCCTGATCCTGTCCCTGCGGTGCCTGGCCTGCCCCCCGGTTGCCCCTCCTAGTGGATTGTCCCTGGTATTGTGCAGGCATGCGTAGGGTGACATCTGCCAGTGTCACCCTGTTTGAACTTTGACAATGGACTGGCCATTGGCCTTTGCTCTAATTTCTTCTGGACGTCGTTATCAAACAACACATATGCTGAATAAAGCAACTTTCTTTTCTCTAGTGCTCATGCTTCAGATGTACATGTTGTTGGTGCAGCTAACCATGCCCTTGCTGCAGTGATGGTGATATCTGGTCTCATGATTATGAAGTGTTACTGTGCAGGAACCCATGTGGTACAGGGGGAATGTGTCCTATCATGTGGTGTATCCATGTCATCAATAGCAGCATCTGAGGGTGTCATGTGTTCAGTATTTGGCAATGGGTTTCCTACTTACATTGGCAATTTCATATCTGTGGCTTCCACCCCTGCACATCTGTTGTGCCTGCCATCGTTGCATTTGTCTACTTCCCTGACCGTGTTGCCATCTCCAGTGGACATGCAGGTTTGGGCATCAATGGGGAGGGACTCATCCGTGTAGTCAGTGCAACATTGCTATACAAGTGTGTTGGATCTGTGCTGATGATTCCTTTGGCACATCCATGACCAGGCTGATGTGATGGGAGCCCTCATTTGGTGCTAATTGTTGATTGTGTGACCAAGTGCTCAGCTGACATGATGGGGCCCTACTGAGGCAACATATGGCACAGCTTTCCTCACACAGGAGTGGAGTCCCCTCATGGCAGTGTGTACACGTGTGACATTGCCTGCGCCCAAGGTGTGTGTTGTATGTGCATGTCTGTGTGTTCACTTCCATTCATCTGCGCATGCTGTGATCCCTAGTGTTGTACCTGTTTGTGATGCTTGCTGACTTGAGCTATGTTCCCCCAAAGTCTTCTCCCTGTGTTCTCTGTGATGTGGGTGCATGGCACATTACTGGTCATCAGGGTGTCACCCATAGGTGTGTTTGCTGTCAGGGCAGAGTTTGTGTGCAGACGCAGATGGGTCACAGTCAGGTTTCCCTTTGGCACTTGTTGTTTGCCCCTGTCATGTGATTTCCAGTTTGTGTTATCTTTCAGTGATTGTGACACGTTGTGTGTGTGACTGCTGGCACTCCTTAGGGTCCGGGCTGCAATGTTGGTTGTTGTCTATGTGTGTTCTTTGTGGGTGACCTTGGCTTCTTCATTGGTGTGTGACTGTGGCTGGGATCCCATTGGTCGGTGTGGTATTGCCGTCATGTCCATGTACAGCGTAGTGTGCAGTGTGTCAGACATTCAGGAGTCTTGTTGAGTGTCCATGTGTGATGTGTTTCTACACCTTGGTTCCCACCCACCACCCTGGAATAGTCATGGGTGCATGTGCAATGTCACCAGTGCATGTGTACTTCACTGCTGCACATTGTTGGAGGTCGAGGGGTGTGGTCTTGAGTGTGTGCAGATGAGAGTTGTTGCCCGGCTAGTCCCCTGCCTCCATGTTGGCCTTGGCTTACTGGCCATGCTGATTGATTTGTGCTTGTGTAGGTGTGATGGTAGTTTGTTGCTCAGGACACCTGACTGTGGTTCACAGTGTGAACGACATTTAGCTTTGTCATCACAGTGGTATTTTTATTCAGCCCAGGGTCACCACATTGTGGGGGCCCTGGGGGTGGTGCTGTGGTGTGTCTGTGACTTGCTGTGTCAGTTGTTGTTCCTACGTGCCTGTGTGACATGTGTGTTTTGTGCTCCCTCTCACCTGTCAATGCCTGCTTGCCCACATAGGGGATTTGGATCCATGAGTTACCTTAGTGTGGCAGTGTATGCACATCTGTATGATTGGTATTCAGCTCTCCTCATGTGTTGTGTTGTTGCCTGGGGACACTGGCACCCCCACCCCTCACCTGCTGTGTATGATGACAGTGTTGGTCTGCCTGTTTGTGTTTGTGCATCTGCACCACTGCATTGGCATATCTTGGGTGTGCCATTGGCTGTATGTTGTTTGGTGTGTTTCCCCTGCTGTCCCTGGGACTCCTAGGTCATCGGTCAGCACAGTGATCATGGTTTGTGTGTCCCATTGCTGCCATGGTATGGTATCTGTTCACCTCACATCTGCTGTCTCCACAGGGTATCTGCATTTGTGTGCCCATTGGTGCAAATATGTGGTTCTGCATTCTGATGGTCACTTCTGTCATTGTGTCATTGATGACTGTTGACGGTCTCAGCCCCCATGGGTGTTGTTTGTCTGCACATGGCCAAAGGAATGTTTCATTTGCACTGCAGTATTTGGCTCCCCCAATTTATGTTGCAATGGGACACATACACTACTTTGCCACAGATGAGTTTTTGGTTCTGTGACCAGGAATGATCCATGCAGTTTGGCAGTTGCAGCTCTTTCTTTGTCAACAATTACCTTTTGGTCACTGTGATGATGAGGGTGTAGACCCCATTGCCACAATGGTCAAAATGTGCTTCAGCTATGGACCCCACACTTGCCTTTTGGTCACTGTGATGATGGGGGTTTAGACCCCATTGCCACAATGGTCAAAATGTGCTTCAGCTATGGACCCCACACTTGCCTTTTGGTCACTGTGATGATGGGGGTTTAGGCCCCATTGCCACAATGGTCATGGGCTGCTTGCATTGTGGGTGCCACACACATATATGTGTGGCACATGTGCTAGGGGGTCACGTTGTATGTTCAAAGTCATGTTCGGTGTTGTAGGCATTTGACACAGCCTACACACGCTTGTCATGGTGGTGGGGGATGTCTTTATCTTGCATTCCCTAGGTTGTGGTGTGCTGGTTGTGTCATGCATTGTCCATCCTATGAGTGGGGGTGGTAGTAGTGGTAGGCATCCTGCCCCCCTGGCTAAGGGTGGTAGTAGTGGTAGGCATCCTGCCCCCCTGGCTAAGGGTGGTAGTAGTGGTAGGCATCCTGCCCCCCTGGGTGAGGGTGGTAGTAGTGGTGGGCATCCTGCCCCCCTGGGTGAGGGTGGTAGTAGTGGTGGGCATCCTGCCCCCTGGCTAAGGGTGGTAGTAGTGGTGGGCATCCTGCCCCCTGGCTAAGGGTGGTAGTAGTGGTAGGCATCCTGCCCCCTGGCTAAGGGTGGTAGTAGTGGTGGGCATCCTGCCCCCTGGCTAAGGGTGGTAGTAGTGGTAGGCATCCTGCCCCCTGGGTGAGGGTGGTAGTAGTGGTGGGCATCCTGCCCCCTGGCTAAGGGTGGTAGTAGTGGTGGGCATCCTGCCCCCTGGCTAAGGGTGGTAGTAGTGGTAGGCATCCTGCCCCCTGGCTAAGGGTGGTAGTAGTGGTAGGCATCCTGCCCCCTGGGTGAGGGTGGTAGTAGTGGTGGGCATCCTGCCCCCTGGGTGAGGGTGGTAGTAGTGGTAGGCATCCTGCCCCCTGGGTGAGGGTGGTAGTAGTGGTGGGCATCCTGCCCCCTGGCTAAGGGTGGTAGTAGTGGTGGGCATCCTGCCCCCTGGCTAAGGGTGGTAGTAGTGGTAGACATCCTGCCCCCTGGCTAAGGGTGGTAGTAGTGGTAGGCATCCTGCCCCCTGGCTAAGGGTGGTAGTAGTGGTAGGCATCCTGCCCCCTGGCTAAGGGTGGTAGTAGTGGTAGGCATCCTGCCCCCTGGCTAAGGGTGGTAGTAGTGGTGGGCATCCTGCCCCCTGGCTAAGGGTGGTAGTAGTGGTAGGCATCCTGCCCCCTGGGTGAGGGTGGTAGTAGTGGTGGGCATCCTGCCCCCTGGCTAAGGGTGGTAGTAGTGGTGGGCATCCTGCCCCCTGGCTAAGGGTGGTAGTAGTGGTAGGCATCCTGCCCCCTGGCTAAGGGTGGTTGTAGTGGTAGGCATCCTGCCCCCTGGCTAAGGGTGGTAGTAGTGGTAGGCATCCTTCCCCCCTGGGTGAGGGTGGTAGTAGTGGTGGGCATCCTGCCCCCTGGCTAAGGGTGGTAGTAGTGGTGGGCATCCTGCCCCCTGGCTAAGGGTGGTAGTAGTGGTAGGCATCCTGCCCCCTGGGTGAGGGTGGTAGTAGTGGTAGGCATCCTGCCCCCCTGGGTGAGGGTGGTAGTAGTGGTGGGCATCCTGCCCCCTGGCTAAGGGTGGTAGTAGTGGTGGGCATCCTGCCCCCTGGCTAAGGGTGGTAGTAGTGGTAGGCATCCTGCCCCCTGGCTAAGGGTGGTAGTAGTGGTAGGCATCCAGCCCCCTGGGTTGGGGTGGTGGCGCGCATTCAGGCCCCTGTGTGCATATGTGGCATTGGTGATGGGCATCCCGCCCCTATGCTGCTGCTGTTGCTGGTGTAAGTATATTCAGATTCCCAGTGTATGTGTGTGATGTGTCGTGTACGTGTTGTATGTGTTTTGTGGTTGGTGTCTGACTTACCTTCTGCGCCGTACGCGTCCGTGCCTGTTCCGGTAGTAGATGTAGAATATTGGTATGATCGGGACGAAGGGATTCATGGTTGGTTCGTGTCGTTCGTCCTTCTCGTTGCTTCGCGTCGTCCTCGTCGCTTCGCTTCGTCCTCGTCGCTTCGCGTCGTCCTCGTCGGTGCCGTGTTCGTCTCGTAGCCGTGGATCGTGTTGTGGCGCGATTCGGAGCTTATGTGCGCCTCTCCCGGATGCTTTGACGTGCCGTGCGTGGCGACGGGTTCGGCGCGTACGGGAAGCGCATCGTACTTGTCCGGCCGGACGGGGCTGCATTTTCCCTTCCGTGCGACTCGATTCGGCGTTTCCGGATTCGCCTCGGTCAGAGAACAGGACCTGGTTTGGGTGAGTACGGCTCGGCCGGAATTTTTGCTGTTGTGCGCATCGTACTTGCTCGTTCGGTGTGCTGTACGGATCGGTCGGGAAACTGGCTTTCGCATGGCTTTTTTCCCGACCGAATGGTATTGGGTGCGCCTCCGACCGAGATCGGAATCGACCCCCAAGTTTCCGTCTTCTGTGCCCTTTAACAGAGTACAAACTAAACTCCAAATTAAAAATATTATGAAACTTAGCACGCCACATCTCAAAAGATGGCGCCTCCGACTGAAGCCAAGAGGACGCTATGCATAGCCGTGCAACGGCTGTGACAATGAAAATTAAATAACAGAATTTATACATTGGCATACCATGTCGTAAATCCTCCCCAATCCCTAACAGCATCATGGACGCCGTAAGTTTTACAGATACTCCAGTGACCACTGACAAAAACCGTTCCATATGACTTAACAGAAAAGCTAAATTTGGACATAAAAAAAATACATGCAGAATATCAGCATTATCTGTGCCGCACCGAAAACATTTCCCATCATTTTCACCCTCCCATTTCAACATCACTGCGGGGGTGCGATACAGATTGAATACTGTTTCTATAGTGTTGTGACTTTAAATTTGCTGCAAGGAGGATTTTTTCTGTAACCTCTTTCGACCTCTCTACAGAGACCGAGTTATCCCCAAGCCAGTTCCCCCATTTGGAGTTAAATTTATACAAATCATCCGTCCTAACTGATAACAAAAGTTTATAAAGAGACCCGATTTTTTCTTTGCGGCGAATAGCTTCTACAATCTTATAAGGTGTTATAGCAGCTGCATGTCTACCTAAGAAATCCCGTATTTGTAAAAACTTAAAGAATTGAGTTTTCGGTAAGTGATATTTATCCGCCAAGCATGAAAAAGAGGAGCAGATCCCCCTGACTGATAAAAATCCCGATTTGAGTGATACCTTTCAATCTCCAATTAGCTGCAACATGGTCCCAGAATATCGAGGGGAGTATCTGATCTGCAGAAGTAGGTGTATAATAGGATACCCTTGGCATCTGAAAAGTTCTTCGAACCTTGTTCCAGGCTTTAAAAACTGATCCCAAGATTTTAATCCGGGTTCTCTTATAATAACTGCCATCAATTCTTTTAAACAGACAATTATTGGCCTCAGAGCCAAGAACCATCTGATATATAGAGGGGGCCTTGGCTGGATTGCTAACTTCTTCTCCTGTCAGTAAAATGTGCATATTTGCCAACATACATGCTAAATAATAATTTTAAAAGTCCGGAACCGACCATCCACCTCTATCCCGAGGGAGAGTCATAAAACGAACAGCTCTACG
Source organism: Calotriton arnoldi (assembly GCA_963921515.1). Taxonomy (NCBI): domain Eukaryota; kingdom Metazoa; phylum Chordata; class Amphibia; order Caudata; family Salamandridae; genus Calotriton; species Calotriton arnoldi. The sequence goes on along the minus strand of CAWUFW010017511.1, from coordinate 100,749 downwards.
CGGCTTCCCTGGGGCCCACAGGTATCTGGCACAGAGCGATTGCAGATGTCGAAGTTGGGCTTGAGGTATTTCCAGGGGGACTGCTCTAAAAAAGTACATGACCCTGGGTAATATATTCATTTTAAGAAGGCTAGATCTCCCGACCAAAGAAAGATGTAAGCTCTCCCATTTCTCTAATGATAATTTCACCTTATCGATGATGGTGCCCCAATTGACCTCAACTAGCTCTTTTAAACAAGATCGAATTTTGATACCCAAATACGAAACTTCTTTGACTACTCTATGTTCGTTAACCAAAGTTTGGTTCGTACACAAAATTTGTGTTTTAGATATATTCAACTTATAACCAGATACGAGACCAAACTGAAATGCTAGATGTTCAATTTCAGGTAGAGCAGTGTCAGGGTCAGAAGTTACTATCGCAATATCATCGGCATAAGCCAATACAGAATATTGATCCTGCGGAACAATAAAAGGTGGAATTTGATCGCTCTGTTCTAACATGTTTAAAAAAGGATTAATATAAAGTGCGAACAAGAGCGGCGAGCAAGGACAGCCCTGCCGTGTACCTCTGGAAATCTGTACAGTCTCGGAGCTACTACCCATTGAACAGATCTTAGCAGTGGGAGATCGATATAAAACCCTTAGAGCCCGAATAAAACCCTGGCCAAACCCCATTCGCTGCAGGACCCCCCAAAGGAAGTCCCAGGCTACGCGATCAAACGCCTTTTCGGCATCGAGCAGGACCAGTCCCAACGCCCTAGACTCAACCTGCACGATGTCGAAAAGGGTCACGACTCTGTTAATGTGATTCACTGTCCCCCTTCCCGGAATAAAACCGTGTTGTCGTAACGAGACCAAGGGAGAAATAATTTTCGCCAACCGATTCGCAAGAATCTTAGAATAAATTTTGCCGTCACAGTTGACGAGTGAAATCGGGCGATAGGACCCTGGGAGGTCAGAAGGTTTATCCTTCCTTTTAAATATTATGATGTTAGCCTCATCCCAGGATCGTGGAGCATCCCCCAATCGAGCTACTTGGAAAGTCTCAAACATATCGACCTTAAGATCTTGAAAAAAGGTCTTATACACCTCGACAGGGAGTTTATCCGGGCCAGCGGCCTTCCCCCCTGCCATCCTAAATGTAGCCAACTCCAATTCCTCAAGAGTAATAGGGCTGTCCAACATCTCAACTTCCTCCCGACCCAACCATTCCCAAAATGAAGAGGGAAGCCCTAAATCTAAAGAATGGTCCCCCGCGTCCTGTTCAGTATAAAGGTCCGTATAAAAGTCATAGAATACTTTAAGGATCTCTTGAGGATCGTATACTGTAATACCCACAGTATTTTTCATGCCCTGAATTCTCTGCAGAGCCTCCTTCGTTCTCAGCTTCTGAGCAAGGCAGCGACCCATAGCCTCCCCATATTCATAACACTCTTTTTTATAGATTTGATATTTTTTCGCAATTTCTTTACTCCAGACTAGATTAATATTGGCTTTACATCTAGCCGGCGTTGCTTGAAGATCAGATAAATTATTCCCAGAGGTTATACCACCTGCTAGACCTTCTTCCGCTGTCTTAAGTTTGCTATATACCTCCTGAATTAACACCTTGGCCTGCCTTTGTTTATAAAACCCATAACTCATGACTTCACCACTGAAGCACGCTTTAAATGTGTCCCAGACTACACCACACTGGGTTGAATGCCGATTAGTTTGAAAAAAGTCTTTAATCCAGCCCCTCATGTGCTCAATGAAAGTAGTATCCAAAAGGTGTTTCCTATCAAAAGTGAAAACTTTTGAAGATTTAGATGTCACCAACATGGGAATGTCAATTACAACTGGTGCATGATCCGAAGTAATCCTTGGGTAAACTTGTATTTTGGTGTCAGCAAACAATAAAGGGGATACAAAAAAATTGTCGAGCCGTACCAGCTTACTATGCGGATAAGAATAGAACGTATGCCCCAGGTCTTGCGGATGTAAACTACCCCACACATCCACTAAACCATGATCAATGAGCAGATGGTACAGAGCCTTAAAAACCTTAGGTTTCCTACCATTATAGTTCTGGATCCCGGTATGTAGCTCATTCCCACTCAGATTGATATTAAAATCACTGCATAAGACCAGTGGGGTTGGCCATAATGCGAGTTCTCCATTTAATTGTTCCAGAACGAGGGCCTCGTCAGTATTAGAGCCATAAACTGTGCATAATGTGAACCTCATCCCCCCCAGAATACATTCCTGGATCGCGCAACGACCCTGGTTATCAACAGACTCGCGTCCTGCGATTAATACTGATGGCCTAGCTAGAATCGCAACCCCCCTGGTCATATTTGATTGTTTGGAGACTGCTAAAACAGAGTAGCCTAAGTCTGACAAAATCTGACGCTTTCCCCATGGCGTATGCGTTTCCTGCAAACACACAAGATCGGGCTGAGTCACCCTGAGCTCTGCTGCCACTCTTTGCCTTTTATTATAATTATTAAGGCCACGGACGTTTAATGTGCAAATTCGGAGACCTAACTTGGCCATAAATTAAGTAAATATACCAACATTTGAACTATTCCAAAGTCCAACATCCTAGCGATTCTTGAAACTACAATGACACTGTGGATTGTTTTTCTTTTTAACCCCACCCCCCCCAATCTCCCCCCTCATCACCACCCCACCCTCCAAAAGTGTCCCCCCCTCAATGAGGCTTTAGGACAAATAGTCCTAGAGATGACGAGCTCCCACCACCCGGATACCCCCACTCCACGATCCCACCCTATGTGCTCATACAACACATCTCTTGCACCTGAATAGAAAAAGATGAAAACATACCCCATTTCTCATAACAACAACTATAACACAGGTGCAGCGAGATGGTATTCTAAACTACTGAACTCAATTAGAATTGTACATAGAGTGTAAAAAAAAAAAAAAAAGGGACCCATGGGAGAGGGTGCGCCCACAAAGCAGGTTAAGCATTTTTCAACAAAATTACAATAGGTTTATACCCAATATGCTACAGAATAGCCCAATGTCAGCAACTAAATGTAGCAACAATATATTCATAAAGACTGTAGAAAATCTTTAGCTACACCCTCAGAGATAAAAAATGTAGTATGTTCTTTATGGAGGACTTTTAACTTTGCTGGATTCAGTAAGAAAGCTTGGGCCCCCTTGGCCTGAAAAGGTGCAATTAACTGGCGCAACTGCCAACGCTTCTCGACCGTTTGATGGCAAAAGTCCGGTCGTATGAAGAACTCTGTTCCTTTCCCAGTTCTTTTTTTATCCGGTCGAGCTAAATCATATAGGGCCTCACGAGCAAGGAAGTTGTTGAGGGAGATCAGAATAGCTCTAGGTCTTGTAGGTGCTTGCCCAGATTGAGAACGTACATGGAACGGAAACCGATGCGCTCTCTGACTCTCTCTCTTCCAATCCCACTGGGCAAGTTCGGGGAAAGCTTCTGTAAACAGCTCAATAATGAACTTACGCGGATCCTGTCCTTCCATAACTTTTGGAATTTGGAGAACTCTTAGATTGTTACGACGCGCCCTATTTTCTAGGTCAGCCAACTTCCATTGAGTATCATCTTTTGTAGCCCGAAGAGTCTCAGTCAAGGCCTTCTGTGCTGCGAGTTCATCCTCTAATCCTGAAATACGTGCTTCTGCTTCACTAAATCGTGAGGTAAATTCCGTGCAAGTATTGGCTATGCGACGTACTGAATTCTGGAGCTTACGGTATGAGCTTTGGGCCCTCTGACTCTCAACCCGTGTCTCCTCCCTATGAGTCATGATGGATTGGTAGATCAGATCCAGTGAGACCTCTTCCAATGGTGTCTCAGCCGTTTTCGTTTTGACCCTGTCCATGTCGTTGCTAGGACCAGAGATCTTATCAGTTCCGGTTGAGAAGAAGTAGTCCCATTGTAGAGTATTAGCGCCATTGTTGCCATCTAGCTGATCAGATCCTTCCCTATCTTCAGGGCTTTTATACATTGTCTGGGAACAGTCATCCGATGTGTCCCCTCCCGTATCTTCCGGAAGCGTACTATTGTGGTCACTCAGATTCCCATCAGATCTGGCTTGCCTCTTAACACTTGACTCTAGTTCATCGCTAGAGGGGTCTAAGTGATCTGAAAGGGAAAAAAATAATCCCGGAATCTATCTCCTTCACAGGAAATAGTGCTGTCTGATCAACTAGCTCTTTTTCAAGACGTGACTTCGTTAAAGTTTCAACATTTGGGGCAACAAATGTCTCCGAACCATGACTACTAACCCTCCCTTCAGCAATAGAAGTACTGCCAGACAAAATTAATAATGAGCTTGCAAATGCGGTTCCATCAATTGGTTGAGACTCATTCAAAATAACTGGTGGGCCAAGAACAGTATCACCCAAACCAGTAGGCAGAATACTGGCATATTTCTCCCCCAAATTCAATTGCCTCAAAGATCCTGCTCCCTTCTTGCCCTCAGCCACAGATAAAGACACATCCACTTTTAAAGGATGCAGCAGTGTTTTTTTTTTATCTTTCCCAGCCGAAAAGAGCAGGGGAATAGTGCGCTTACCCAAGCTGTCCTTCCGGGATCTGTCGCTGTTTGCTACAGACGAGGTTGCAACAGAATCTTTCCCCGCCACTTTATTGTTACTGCTAGCTACATTCTTACTGTTTGTAGCCATAGCTCCAACTCCAGCGGGTTCCCCCGCGGGACGCAGCTTTCCTTTGCCGACCTTCGGAGGCATCGACTGCAGCCCGTCTGCTTCCCCGCTCAGGCTTGCGTGAAGCACGTCTTCCGTAAGGGAGGAACCACGCCGACTCCTCACCAGGCTCCAATGAACAGAGCCGCCAAAGTTTCGCCGATAGATTAGCAAAGACGGAGCCCAGCATATCAGCATACCAGCAGGACTGAAAATCCAATTAATCACCCAGCCAGCCTTTCAGTCGGTGATCGCTTTCCCCTTCGCACATTAGATCGTCATGCGGGTGGGGGAATCCGGGAGTAGCCAGCTCACTTGTCCGAGGTAGCGGACGCCATCTTGCCTCGATATTCAACAATTCTCTATGAACACAAGCCTGCTTCTCGGAACTAAGACCTCCTTCATCACACCAGTCATCAAAAATTAAAAACGCAATCCTTGAAACGCTGCCAAATACAGACTGATCTTCAATGGCTATAGTGATGTTTCGATGGCTCATTCCCAGGAGTGGAAAATCTACATTTCCAAACATGTTAGAATATATAGAAGAGAACAATCTACTCGCTGATAACTAAATGGGCTTCCGTCATGGCAGAGGCACTGATTCTTCCTTGATCCCCATTTGCGATGGCCTAAAATTGATAATGGGCAGAAATAGAATGACAACTCTGTTATTACTGGATCCCTTGGCTGAGTTTGGGACTGTGCACCAATGGACTCTACTAAGAAGACCAGTAAAGTTCAGCATTCAAGGAAGCATCATAGACTGGATCTCCTATTTCCAAGTAGCACACTATACCGTCCCACTTCCCTCATTCATATCTGCACTAATCACCACTATCCAAGACTTAGTTATCGCTCCAATTTTATTGAAACTCTACCTGAAAGCATTATTAGAGTTAGCCGGTTCCTTCCACTTAGCATGTTACACTTATACAAATGAAATACAGAGTATGCTAAAATTGTAGAATTCAGAGGAACTCAAATCATCTAGAATGGACACAGGCTCTATGACATTGAAGATTGGATAATGAAAAACCACCTTATTACTAACTGCCTCAAAAGATATCCTTACATGTGGAACATGAAGAAGCCACAATCTCACAACCATCTGGCCTAAGTAATTCGTACATATTATTGGTATCAAAGGAAGTAAGAAATCTCAGTTACTTTTGACATTAACCTTTCTTTGATCCCTCAAGTCATTCAAGTCACTAGAAGTGCTCTCCTCACAAGGCAAACACTGATGCCTTTTTAAACGTAGGGTATTTTCAGAAACTACAGACCACCCTCAACTTGTCATGTCATACATAGATGTAAATGATGGTTTGTGTGTTGCAAAGAATCCAAAGCACTGCAGCAAAGGACCCACTCCACCTTTAAGTATGGGAACACAACATTTCAGTGCTACAGCAACTTCACGTGCTCCTTATTTCTAGATATCTGACTTTAAGGAAGTAACACAGGGTCATCTGATATAAAGAGCTTTCATTCATAAAAGCTAAATTCTCTCACAAAGCAAAGCACTTTGCTCTAGATTAGCTCCTCACATTTTCACTCCACACCTACAAAAAGAAAGCTTCAGAACTCACTGAAATTCAGGACTGAAATTAAACAGGAATTAAATAAAAACCTGCCTTTTTCCCAACTAATTTCCGTAATAAACTATGTAGGACACTATGACAGTCGCTCCCGACTGAAACTTGGCAGTTAGCAGCCACACTCTTGGACAAGTAGAGGACATTAATACACTGATATTGTAGGAGCACAGATGATGTAATGTTATGAAATGACTTACCCACAAATCAGAGAGCATCTCAATACCCAGATGATTTATTATTCATGTCTCATCCGTCACACTAGCCCTCTGGATGGGATATGGAGAGTGAAATATTGCCCAATTGACCTTCATGCCCTTCCCCTCCAGCCACATCAATCAAACATGTCACTTATAAAGCGCACTACATACCCGCGAGGGTCTCAAGGCGCTGGGGGAAGAGGGGGGTGGTGCTGCTACTGATCGAAGAGCCAGGTCTTGAGGAGTCTTCTGAAGGCCAGTAGGTCTTGGGTCTGCCGAAGGTTGGTGGGGAGGGTGTTCCAGGTCTTGGCGGCGAGGTGGGAGAAGGATCTGCCGCCGGCGGTCGTTTTCCGGATGCGGGGGACTGTGGCGAGGGCGAGGCTGGTGGAGCGGAGCTGGCGGGTGGGGGTGTAGAAGCTGAGTCGTCTGTTGAGGTAGGCTGGTCCGGAGTTGTGGAGTGCTTTGTGTGCGTGGGTGAGGAGCTTGAAGGTTATCCTCTTGTTGACAGGGAGCCAGTGCAGGTCTCTCAGGTGGGGTGTGATGTGGCTGCGTCGGGGGATGTCGAGGATAAGACGTGCAGAGGCGTTCTGGATGCGTTGCAGCCGTCTCAGGAGCTTAGCCGTCGTTCCTGCGTAGAGGGCGTTTCCGTAGTCCAGCCTGCTGGTGACGAGGGCCTGGGTGACTGTTTTTCTTGTTTCGGTGGGGATCCACTTAAAGATCCTGCGGAGCATTCGGAGGGTGTTGAAGCAGGATGAGGAAACGGCGTTGACCTGCTTAGTCATGGAGAGGGTGGGGTCGAGGATGACCCCTAGGTTGCGTGCGTGGTCGGTGGGTGTCGGGGCTGTTCCCAGTGATGTTGGCCACCAGGAGTCGTCCCATGCTGAAGGGTTGGAACCAAGGATGAGGACCTCAGTCTTGTCCGAGTTCAGCTTCAGGCGGCTGGTACTCATCCATTCGGCGATGGCCTTCATTCCTTCGTGGAGGTGGGCTTTGGCGGTGTGAGGGTCTTTGGTGAGGGAGAGGATCAGCTGGGTGTCGTCGGCGTAGGAGATGATGTTGAGGTTGTGCTGTCGGGCGACGTGGGCGAGGGGTGCCATGTAGATGTTGAACAGCGTTGGGCTGAGGGAGGAGCCTTGGGGTACGCCGCAGATGATCTTGGTGGCTTTGGATCGGAAGGGGCGAGGCGGACGCTTTGTGTTCTGCCGGAGAGGAAGGATGTGGTCCAGTCCAGGGCCTTCTCTTGGATCCCGGCGTCGTGAAGGCGTGTTCGTAGTGTGTGGTGGCAGACCGTGTCGAAGGTGGCTGATAGGTCCAGGAGGATGAGGGCTGCTGTTTCTCCGTTGTCTAGCAGGGTCCTGATGTCATCGGTGGCGGCGATGAGGGCGGTTTCGGTGCTGTGGTTGCTGCGGAAGCCGGACTGGGAAGGGTCCAGGATGTTGTTCTCCTCGAGGTAGCGGGTCAGTTGTTTGTTGACGATTTTCTCGGTGACCTTCGCGGGGAACGGGAGCAGAGAGATGGGTCGGAAGTTCTTGAGGTCCTTGAGTAAGGCGGTGATCTCGGCGTGCTTCCAGCTTTCCGGGAAGGTTGCTGTCTCGAAGGAGATGTTGATTATTTTCCGGAGATGGGGCGCGATGGTTGTACTGGCTTTGTTGAAGACGTGGTGAGGGCACGGGTCTAGCGGTGAGCCGGAGTGGATGGTGTTCATGATCTTGCTGGTGTCCTCGTCGTTGATGTTGGTCCAGGAGAGCAGGCGGTTGGTGGTTGTGGGGGCAGTGGTCTCGGTGGTTGCCGGGGCGGTCGTGGTGTTGAAGCTGTCGTGGATGTCGGCGATTTTGCGGTGGAAGAAGGTGGCCAGTGAGTCGCACAGGTCTCGCGACGGCGGGATGTCGTTGGTGTTGGAGCTGGGGTTGGAGAGTTCCTTCACGATGTTGAAGAGCTCTTTGCTGTTGTGTGCGTTGTTGTCTAGGCGGTCTTTGAGTGAGGCCCTTTTGGCAGATCTGATGAGGTGATGGTGACTGCGGGTGGCGCTCTTGTGGGCGGCGTAGCTGTCCGCTGTCCGTTCGTGGAGCCAGATCTTCTCCAGTTTTTGGCATGTTCGTTTGGAGGCCTGGAGGTCTTCGGGGGAACCAGGTGGCTTTCTTGCTGGTGTGGCTGTTGGGCGGATTCTTGAGCGGGGCGAGGTGTTGGCGCAGTCGTCGATCCACTGTCTGAGGTTGCGGGCGGCGGTGTCGGGGTCGGAGGGTTCGGCGGGTGGGCTCAGGGCGAGGGTTGTGGTTAGCTGGTCTTCGGTGACTCTGCTCCAGCAGCGGCGAGGCATTTGTTCGGTGCGGTGGTGCGTGGTGGGCTTCCTGTAGGTGAAGTGGATGCAGTGGTGGTCAGTCCAGTGGGGTTCGGAGGTGTGGTTGAAGGAGACGTGTGGGCTTGCGGAAAAGATGGAGTCTAGCGTGTGGCCGGCGGCGTGGTTGGGTGTAGTCACGAGCTGTCTGAGTCCGAGGGTGGCGAGGTTGTCGATCAGGGTGGTGGAGTTGGTGTCCTTGTTGTTCTCGAGGTGGAAGTTCAGGTCCCCGAGGAGGATGTAGTCCGTGGAGGCGATGGCGTGTGTGCTGACGAAGTCAGCAATAGAATCGCTGAACTGTGGTCGGGGTCTGGGGGGTCTGTAGATGAGGGTTCCTCTGAGGGTGGTGTTGGGATCGGTGTGGATCTGGAAGTGCATGTGTTCGGCGGTGCTGAGGGTGTCGTCGGTGTTGGTTGAGACTCTGAGGGTGTTCCTGTGGACGATGGCGATGCCTCCTCCGACTCCGTTGGTGCGGTCCCGGCGGGTGATCTTGTAGCCGTCCGGGATGGCAATGGCGATGTCGGGGGCTGAAGCGGGATTCAGCCAGGTCTCCGTCAGGAATGCAACGTCTGGGGAGGTTGAGTCGAGAAGGTCCCAGAGTTCGATGGCGTGTTTGCGGGCGGAGCGGGCGTATATGTTCTTGAAAAGGTATAGAGCCCAATCCACTGCCTATTGACTAGACTACCAAATTTGGATTGCTTTTAGGGAACACTGACCCAGAAGAATTGTAACCAATGCAAAACTCAGCACTGCTCCTCCGTTATTTTGCGCTGAGCCTTTAGCGAGTAAAGCAAATCATTACATACCATTGGCCTGCTCCTCTCTCACTTATAGGTGAATCATTACAATATAGTATGTTTCCTGATGAACATAATAGACTATATAGAGTCCTTATTCAGGTAGTTGATAAGTCATATGTAACTATTGTACACTATTGCTCCTGAATGGCTACTACAGAGCACGTATGCAGGCTATTCATCAGCTTGCTCTAATTGAATCTAGCAAGTAAAGCCTGTCTGTCCCTCCCACATTTGAGGGATCATTGCAAGTAATGTGCATAATGTCTTCTTGCAGTGCAGAATGTTCTGCCAACGAACTGAATGTTACTGTACAACGTTGACACTCTGCCATAGCTTCACAGGTTGTGTCCTAGCACAACAGTTTGTTTTGTTTCTCCTGCTTGTCCACAAGTCATACTTATAATGTATTATTCTATAACAGCCCTTGGTAGATGCCAGAGAGCACCCACTTTTGCAGCATATCTCCTGTGTATGCCTATTAGTTTGCCCTGAAATTATTAATTCCTTTCAGTGACTGTCCGTATCCAGTACACATACTGTATTCTCTCTGTCACCCGTCCCCATTTCTGCAACCCCACAAGTGAATCTTATCTTGTCTTTGGGTACCCTACACAAATGTATTTGACCTACAGGCTGCTATTCTCCCAGGGATTACAGAGACCTTGGAGCATTATAGTATGCATCCGGTGAAAGCTGTGGACTGCCTGAAATCAGTTAGCATGATTGGATGTTTACTTACCATGTCTGTAGACTGACCTTCTCAATGAAGGAGGGGTTGAAGAAATCTAGCATGCCTGGATTGACTATACCCAGTGCATATCATGGACTGCTCCTGCCTCGCCTATGGGTGCATCTATAGAGATCTTCATAGTCTGGCATTGTGAGGCGGAATCAGGCAGCATCAACAATATATTAATGTGCTATGCATGCACTCTATCTCAGACAACTTCTCTTTGGGAGGTGTTTCTCAAAGTGACTAGAATGGTGTTCTTATCATGCCTTAAGTTGATGTGCCTAGGCATGTAATTAAAGGGCTATTGCCAAAGAATTCCAGTGGGAGGGGGCTGCTCCAGAAACTGATCCTGATGTGGCCTTATGGGATCTGAATGTTTTGATTTTTAGCCTTAGGTTGTGAAAGGTTCTAATTTATAATGCCAAGGGTCAGATTAAAGAGCAGAGGTATTACTTGTCTTAGTGGTGCAGAAATGTAATGATGATACAAGCTAACTTGAATCTCATACTGGCTCCAGGGAGAGTCAATGGAAAGTCTTTTCTGCAGGTGAAATGTGGCTTCATTTTGCTGCTTCAGAAACCATCCAGGTGGCTGGTTGTAAGACTCTCTTTAATTGGATGACAAAGGGATGTAGGAACCCCTGAAATTCATTGTCATAGCCAATCCATGTAGAAGCAGGGCCTGCTGCTCTTGTGAAATGTTTTTAGGGAGTGAAGGTTGCCACTCACTGATTTTGTTGTGTGTTATTGAGAGTTTAAAATAAATTGAGATGTCAAGAGATTTGATTCCTGTAAGAAAGTGATTTATTAATTGGGGTGCATGGTAGTCCATCACAAGTAATAAAGCTACTAACAAAGGTTTTAGTAATTTAAATCTAAGCTCAACCCCTGGTTGCTATGGCACAAAGCAGATATACTTATGTTAGAGGAAATATGCAACGCATTTAGAAGTACCAACACAGTAAAAAAAACACTCCAATTTATAAAATTAGACAATAATCAAAATTGCACCAAAAATAAAAAAATTCAATAAGGCTAACTGGAAATATGCGCCAATTAAAAATACTGTTTGTTTGTGACCTTGATGTAAGCGCAATTTCAGGCTGATTGCAATGGATTGTGGGTCGGATACTGCAAGTGAGTTAGTCCCAGTCACAGAATTTTCCTTCTGGCTTAGTCTCTGAAACGTGAGTCAAAATCCTTCAGCGGACCAGACTGAATCCGAGGAAGTCCTCTCGAAAACAGATAGCCTTTGGATAAGGCCCTGTTTGAACCTACAGTTTTTTCTGCAGTAAAGGCTCAAATTTCACACCCAGGGAGGTACCAGGTTGGCCAGATACTTTTCGAACCATAGCCCGGTCACGATTTCTTTGCTGTAAATTAGTCTCTTTTTAGGAGGTAAGAATCCTCCAGCTGGTCAAGGCAGCAGGTTGTATATAAGAAGGTTTCACTGAAGCCAAATAGGCTTGCTCTGAGGGTCTGCTGACCAGGTTTTTTTGAACTGCAAAGAGATCAGACCAGAATCAACTTGATTTTCTTGCCGAGTGAGGTCAGGGTGGATTGACTTGAGTGGTTGGACCTGAACCTCTGGAGGATGGAAATCAGAATTTGTCCAGCAGCTTTTCAGGCATTGTAGGAGAAGTCCATTTGCTGCAGGCAAGGTCCCATAGGGACAGGACTTAGGGGTCATGGTTCACTCCATGAGAGGCCACCATCAGGGTCCATTCCAGGTCAAGTTCCAACTTGTCAGGTGGGCACTTTGGGAAAAAGGCCTCTTGCAACTTATTGTATCCCTCTAAGCGCACAAGAGGTCAGCCAAATGACCCCTGCAGTCGACCTGTTTGTTCTGGGTACAAGTGGGAGTAGCACATCCTGTAAACTGGAGCAGAATGCACTAACCTTGGGGCAATCCAAGATAACACTGTCCTTCTGCCCTTGGACGGAACTTGTGTGCCAGACCAGTGTGTATTTTAGGGAAATGAGCAGTCCTCTCCTCCTAAGCTACCAAACTGGATCTGGTACCAGCTCCCCCTCCCGCAGGACTGGTACCCAGTTGGTTACCTTGGGCCTCAAGAACAAACCTCTTCCTGAGGTTCCCTCTTAAATTGAACTGTGAATGAGGAGGTATTCCCCTCTGTCCTCTTCAAATTAATAAAGTTCCTGGAACCTCCCCAGCTGCCCTTTCTGAGCTGATATGTATCACACACTCCACACCCAGCCCATCCTGTCACCAGACCTAAGCCACGGTCTTTGCACTTGGAGCAGTTTTCACGACTCATTAAGGTCAAGCAGCAGCAGAGTAGCTGCTTTCAGGGTAATGCAAACTGAATTTTAATAAATGTTTGTAAATAGCAGTTGAACTGTCTCTCTAATTTGTCCCAAACCTGAGATAGCAGAATTAATATTCTAATCTGTACTCTAGGTTTCCTCGTAGGACAAGCAGATACTTCCACAGTGAAAATTGCTTTTTGGGGTTTGTCACTGGAGGGATATAGTAACAGTAAGGCCCTGATTCACAGAGTTCTCGACCCCGACTGCGGAGTCTCCACACTCTTAAACGTACTATTAAAATGCAGTTTTGTGAATGCAAAAAAAAAAAACGAAACTTACACAAATGTGTGAGTTTACCTTTGTGAATAAGGCCATAAATTTCAATGTGTTCTGTTGTTAAATACCATGCACCTAACCTTGTGAGCTTCAAGGCCTAAGTAGGAGTGGCTTACTAAAAAGAAGGCCTCTCCTCTATCAAAAGGGTTATTTTAACAGATCGAACTGCAGGTTAAACCTGCAGCAGTCAGGCTACAATGGTAGACCTGAAGGCCGGATTTCCTTTGTCACACTAGTGGATGCCACAATAAGTGCTAAAGTCAACATGTGATATTTAACTTTGCATGTCATGGGTGTGTTTCTGCACTCTATACTATGACTCTGTAGGAAAGCTAAATATGCCAACTAGGAGTGAGCCAATTTGATCAGATTTTAGGGGTCAAAGCATATGCACTGGGCCTGATTAGGAGTGCCCCAGTGCACAGGGTCAAAAAACAGCAGCATCGCTGCAAAAAAAAAGGGGGGGGGGTGATCATGTCAAAAAGGGCACTTTCTCAGTACTTCCTTCATCAAGGTAGGGGAAGGGTGTAAACCGATGCTCATAAAGCCAACTTTTGTTAAATTTATAGTTGAGTGACCATATATTTAGAGTGCAGATGTCATAGAAGGCCCATATTTACAGCTAAATGTGGATATCATCTGCAAATTGGTCAACAGCAATATCAGATACTGCCTTAAGATTTTTAGTGGTTCTATATACATTTGCAACAACAATAGCCCAACCACAGAACACCACAGAAGACTGATGTAGGCTCAGAGGAGGTATTTCCCAATGTAACCATTTGGTTATAGTTCGCAGTAAAGAGAAAACCTCTGAGACTCTTTTCTCTATAGTCCATGAGGGATTTGAGGGCTGTAATTAGCCTATAATGATGAAATGTATCAAATGCTGCTGATAAATCAAGATGGTTGAAGATGCAGGCATCAACAAAAAATGTAAACATAGTAGAACAAAATAGGAGCACAAGAATTTCATGTTGCATTTTGTGAGGATGTGTTTGGTTCTGTTATTGTGGTCTGTTTGTGTTTTTGATATTTTGCTGAGTTGTGGTGTTGTGATGTTACTGTAATGTTCTACTCTGCTTATGTGTTGTTGTATTGTGGTGTTGTGGTGTTTTTTGATGGATTATTTTATGTTTCTGAACTGTTATCATGTGATAATGTGATTGTGTGCAATTACTGTGCTTTATTTTTTTGGTATAGGGGGATTGTTGTTTTGTTATGTTACATTGTTTGCTACACTGTAGTCAACTGTTTGTATTGTTTTGTGTCGTTTTTATGCTGCATAGTTTTGTTGTGTTTTAATGTTGCCATGCTAGGTTGTTTTGTGTGATGAGTTGTTATTCTGTGGTGGTAACCTTGCTGGGTTGTGACTGTTGTGTATTTGTTGTATTGTTTTTGCGCTTTTGTGTTGCTTTGTGTTACATTGTTGTATTCAGTTGTTGAGGTGAAGTGCTGATGTGCTTTACTGTGATTTTGATATCATTGTGTTATGTTGTTGAGGTGCATTCTATTGCAATAGTTTTGTGTTCTATTGTGGCATGTTATAATTTCATTAGTTGTAGTTTTTTTAATTATGTTGTGCTGGTTCACTGTGCTATGTAATTCTATTACACATACTAACATCTTTTAATACATTTTGAGTCAAAGGCAGGACGCTCCAGTAGCATTCCAGTTAAACATGTACCACAATCAATGGGGTTAACAGTGTGCAACTCCAGCTCTTTTGTGTTTAATTTGTAGTAGAATCTGTGCCGTGCCAAAAGCTCGGTTTAGAAGCTTGTAGCTGGTGCTATTAAATTCCGGAGTGATAAATGTCAGGCTGCGTAGTCTTGAATTCGCCTCAGATCTCTTTAATCAACTACCAGACACTGCATACCCCACTATCTATCTCCCTCTTGCAATTTCCTAATATCTCTCTTTGTGACGGTTTTTCTGTCTTTCTCTTCCTCTGGTACCCCCCTGCAGTTCCCTGCACGAAGTGGCAGGCACCGTGTGGTGCCTGCCACGTGGTGCAGGGAAATGCCAGGCATGCGATTTTGACATCGCGGCGGGTGCTGCTGTAAGCAGCACACACCGCAATGTTAAAATGCGGAATGCGACCTCCAGGGTGGCGGTCGCATCCTAATTCGCGGTGCGGGACCGCCGCATGTCTGGCGGCCCGTCCCAACACCGCGAGGATGCCGGGCGGACACAGGTCCGCCCGCCATCCTAATAGGCCCCTATGTTAGGCCAATAGTCATCGTGCATACTTGGGTGATCACAGTAATAGGGAATCCCTTCTGTCCACAGCTAAAGAAACTGAGTATGCACATTGTAGACAATGTGCGTCAATAATGGGCTATCTGGAACTGATCATTTTTTTTATCAGATGTGGCATGTTAACAAACAAATCATTTCCACCTTGCATTATGTAGCGCGTAGGTCGAACCCCACGAAAGTGAAGATACATGCAATATGATGCTTGAGCCCGCTGGCAAACCTGAACAAACACCCACAGATCACAATCTGGACATATCCCAAGGTGTTACAGAGCAAGCAGCAGAAGCAATGTGTTTATTGTTGCCCTTTATCATGGCTGCAGTATGACTACAGCCGCGCCAGTGCAGTAAATTCTTTCTCTTGCGGAGGAGACACAAACTAGTCAAAAGAAAGAGAGCATCTTGCACAGCGCGAGCGGACGCCTTCCGCTGATCATTACTTTGCATGTAAGAGGATTTTTATGTGGAACGTTTTGAACAAAAATGAATAGTTTATACTTATATGAACCTCTGCATATGGTATCCTGGAAGTTTCCCTTTCGATACCCAGACTGTACGGCAACTTTTTGGTTTGCCTCAAACCTCTTTTTGAGGGAGCAGCAAAGCTGTATGACCTCATCATTTAACTTGGAGCGATGCCTGGTCTGAACATCAGATTGAACATCACTTATTAATTAATGCAATTACGTTTTTAATTTGCTGCAGCCCATAAAAACAGCAAAGTTCAAGTTTAAAGCTGTTACATTAGAAACCTGCACTCACCCATCATAAACAATCCGTGGATTAAGGTGAAGGTTATGGTTATGAATTGTACATGTTGTCCTTTTAAAGCTGTAGGCGTGAGATATAGTGGGACTCATTTCAGAGAGCTCCAAGTTTTATTGAAGTTCCAAAATCCTGCCTTAGATTTCTAACTTGTTTGATGTAATTAGTGTAAAGTCCTTGCAAGTTGTAATAACATTGTAAGTAATTTGGTAATTACAATGTATTTCTAAAAAGATATTTAGCAGAGCAACTGGGATTTTGCAGGGCACCCGTGTACTGATATTTATATGCTTTTGTCATATTAAGGGTCTCTTAAATACATCAAAGAACATGTCTGTCATCCGTCTGCAGCCTCTTTTTGCCACACTGTATGAATATTGTTATAATAAGACAGATTTCATTGATGTTTTGATATGCTATTTTAAATGTATTTGTTGTTTCAAGATAGTTTTGCATATCACGATCATTATTAGAAATAAGTGCAAGGGTAAGCAACAGGGGACAAGCAGTGAACCTAACTGTTTACACAACAAACAGACCAGTTTAAAATGGGCTTTATTAGCTCAGGTAAATCTAGCTCCAGTTCGGCTGGATCTACCTCATTGTTTCAAGCAGATCCACCTTTTGGAGCCCATGATTCGCCTATAAAACTAAACCGCATGATGCAAAGATGAACGTCCACTTCCCAGTCACAGGACAATGGGTATACCTTATGATACTATTGGAAACTTTCCAACCGAAAGAAAGTGTAGATATGTTCTCATCTTCTATCAAAATGAAAAAGGACAACAATAATGAAATACGTGTCTAGAGATACACAGCACCGCACCAACAATGGTAAAAATGAAAGACTTTTACTGAAGTATTACCATGCACTGTATTTATCAATCAATCACAGAGGACTCATAAAGCATGGCTAATCACCCATAAAGGTATCCAGGCACTGAGAATCTGCTGCTTAGGGAGGGTTCAGTTGAACAGCCAGATCTTGAGTCCCTTCCTGAATTACAACAGAGAATATGAGGTATGGAGATGAAGGGGAAGGTCGTTCCATGACTTCGCAGCGAGGTAGGGTAAGGAGCATTCTCCACTGTTGCTGTGGTGAATGCGGGGAGTACGAGCGTGGGAGAGGGATGCAGAGCGCATGTGTCTATAGGGTTCATGGAATTTCAGGTTTTTTGTTGATGTATGCTGGTCCTTGGTTGTGTAGGGATTTGTAGGTGTGGATCAGCATCTTGAATTGACATCTCTTTTGAATGGGAGCCAGTGGAGGTTCTTGAGGTGGGGGTGGTGTGGGTTTGCTTTGGTAGGTCAAGGATGAGCCTTACCGATGAGTTCTGCATGGTTTGCAGTCTCTTCAGGAGGTGCGAGGTGATTCCTACATAGTTTGTTGCAGTAGACCATCCGGCTGGTTATTAAGGCTTGAGTGATGGTTCATCTGGTGCTGATTGGGCAGCATTTGAAGATCTTGCGAAGCATGCAAAGAGTGAGGAAGTAGGCGGGGGAGACGGCGTTGATCTGGTTTACCATAATGCATCTGAGCAAAATTGAGAGCTGGGATGTGAGACACTATGCTCCCTTCCTCCTTTGTTTGATAAGGCTCCCTTGAGCTGATGAGCTGACGAGCTCTGGTTGATGCTCAGTGCGCTCAATGAGTGGTACAGAAACCTGAGAAGACTGTGAGCAGCATTTCCAGCACTTCTAAAACAACTTGTTACTCTCTACTGAAGAAGGACAACAATCCTGAAACAAGTGTCTAGAGATACAGAGCACTGGCTGCACCACCAAAAATGGTGAAAACTAAAGACTTTTACTGAAGTGAGTGTTACCATGCACTATATTTACCATAATGCATCTGAGTTAACTGAATTCTGGGATGTGAGGCAGCGTGCTCCCTCCCTCCGTTGTTCTTTCAAAATCTTTTCTATATTCCCAGCAAAGATGCACAAGAAATAATAGGTTGCTGTAACTGTAGTTAAGGGCAAGCACTTAAATGCGGAAAACCCTTTGCTAAGGTCTTTAGAAAAAACATGCATAATTGTAGCAATCATTTTTAGCCATTTTAAGTCCTAGTGTTATAAATCCTTTTAATTTTACTAAAATAATTTGTTTAATATGCTTACTTATAGAGGCTTTCAGCCTGCCTTTTTCATCTATTGGTCTGTTGTTGTGTTGTTTAAATTTTTCTTCCACCTACTACATCCATCATACAGAATGGGGCACTGGGTTAGCTAACTTCAGCCATTGGTTAAACGTTACAGCGAGTGAAGGTATTCTGCCTTTCCCAAATATCCACAGATAAATTTGTTCCCTTCAGTTTCAAAGACTACTATGTGTCAGGCTTTGCAGATAATTCAAATTGATCTGCAATGGATGTGGTGCACGTCACAATGGAGGAGGGAACTTGAACTGATGTTCTTCCAGGGACTGGGGCCATCGATGACAAAAACCGTATGTCAGGCAGCATAAATGGGACACAATCCAAAGTGCTCATGCTTTATAACTCAATGGTTCTGCCTAAACCAAAGCATCACACGCCACAGGAGCTCTGTGTTTACTTTGGCTCCATTTCTGGTCATCTTCCATTTAGGGGCCGATTCCGATTCAGGCCGGAAATCACTCCGACCGAGCCGGACCCGGAGAGATTTCCGACCGAATCGGACTCTGGCAGTCCGACCGAACGAGTACGATGCGCACGCATGCAATCGGACTCGAGTCGGTCGGACTCCCATTGAAGTCAATGGGAGCCGGATGTACAACGCGTACGCGGGCTCCCATTGACTCAATGGGTGCGAGGCGAGCAAGGGCGCCCCTACAGCGGGTACGCCTCGATGCGACTCACGGCGTACATGCACAGGTAGGGGGGACCGATGGGTCCCCCCTGTGTGTGACTCGCGCGGCTACGCATACAGGGGGTCCGACACGGACCCCCAAAGTCCGGCTCCGACTACTCTTTCGAGCCAGACGGCGCGAGTCGGTCGGACTGCTCGCGGCGCGCATCGTACTTGCCCGGCCAGGGAACGTCTCCATTGCGCGGTGCGAGTCGTGTCCGTGCGAGTTGGTCGGAGCGGTTCGGACCCGCGTACGAGTCGGTCGGCGATTTCGCGCTCGCATCGTACTCGCTCGGCCGGACGCACGTACGAATCGGTCGGGAAAGAGGTCTCCGAATCGGATCCGGTTAAGCCAAATCCGATTCGGTGCCCTACCGGCCGAGATCGGAATCGGCCCCTTTGTGTCTAAGCTGGCATCTGATTCACTTTCTGGATTCATTCAAAGGGTTTGTGACCTGGAAACCAAGTAAGAAGTTGCTTACTGGTTGCTGCAACTTTTGTTGACTGGCGGTTTTTATATCTGATCTAGAGTCCTCTCATGGATTATTGCTTGAGTCCTTTAGAAGATTATTATTTTCAAATCACGTCTTCAAGTGGGGAATTGTCTTTGAACCCTTCCTCTGTCTTTAGGAGACTATGTGAAGTATGGAATCCATATCTGGTGCATTGAGTACTAAGTTAAAACAAAGCCTTTGTTGTGTGACTGAAGCCAGTTAGTACCTACAATAGTTTTGTGAAGTTTCTTTATTCTGTATCTTGCAATTGGGTTAAATGGTGCATTTTCTGAGTGTAAATAATGTGGTATGGAAGGTACTGACTTTTGTAAAAACTAGTAATACCTAACTAATCTTATAGATAATTCTATATTAAAATTACATGCTTAATTTTGCAGGAAAAAACCTAAAGTAAACCCAGGATTGCAGTGCAATATTACATGTCATCTTTTCAGCAATACCAGCCAGACTCATTCTTTACCTCCCCAAACAGACCCACATCACTCCACACCTCAGAAACCTCCACTGGCTCCCTGTCTAGAAGAGATGCCAGTTCAAGATCCTCACACATGCATACAAAGCTCTTCATGACCCAGGACCATCCTACATCGACTCCTGACTGAACTTCCATCTGCCAGCTAGACACCTGCGCTCCACCTTATTTGCCATTGTGCACACCCCAACCATTCAACGCACCCACAGCGGGGGCTGCATCTTCTCCTACATCGCCGCCAAGACCTGGAAGGGCCTGCCCCTCCACCTTCGAACAGCACCTTCCCTGGTGTACTTCAGAAAGAAGCTCAAGACCTGACTTTTCGATAGAGACATGGCACCCTCAGCACCCAAATACCCTTCGGGGTGACCGTGCTGTGCTTTACAAATGCTGATTGATTGAATACTTTCATAGGAAACTCAAGTCAAGATAGTAGTTTATTCATCCTTTTGCCTTTAGGGAGTTCCAGTAAGATGTTTGGAAGCATATAGTGACATCATAATCATTCACCACAGGCAATACCTAGAGCCAGTGTCCTTTATTTTCTCTCTCTCATCCAATTCCCCTTCTCCCCACCACCCCATGCATGCTTTTCTGAAGAAATCAAATTGAGAGCATTCTGACAGATGGTGTTGAAGGATGGCTTTAGTAGCTTGGTATCTGCATTGTGTCTCCAGGATTCATAAAAAAGTTACAGGCCTGACAGAACGATGAGCACATGAACAATTATCCTGACTAAAGAATGTGGATCCCAAGCCAATCTCTCTTATTCTGACATAGCTTAAATGTTAATGCAGCTAAAAGTAGACAATCAAGACCTACAAAGAAAGTTGAGCAAATTGCAGACAGCTATTAATATGTTAGCCTAGTATCTGATAAGCTTACAGGGGTCTTTGCCTCCGCTGGTCGATCTGTGCCGATGTCCTCCAACTAAACCAGCTACTTTCCTGTTTAATAAGAGTCACGAGGAAGGTACATTAAGTTCATCCAAATCAGAGGCTACTGCTTCTGTGGGAATTCTCATGGTTTACATTATTATGCCTTCACCTACCCCATTAGCCCCTCCAGGACATTTTAGTGGGGTAGTTGAAAATTGTGTGGTTTTTTTCTCAATGGCAGTTGCATTTGACATGTTGTCTTGCCAGCTTTCCCACTGAGCAATCAAAGTGGTATTTGCATTCCACTATTTGGCAAGCACCACAGTTTATTTGGCAATACCATTAATTGAAAGGAATAATCCTGTTCTATAACATTATAATACATTTAAAGAAGAATTGAAACAACTATTTTCCAAACATATCTTTGTTCAGTCTGGAAATACTAAATTACTAAATTTAAAACAAGGCAACAATGATCCAGTGACCTACTTTACAGGATCAAATAGATTAATCACAGAGTGAAACAAGCCTCTCTGCTGTACAGGGGACTGTGCAATGAGTTAAAGAATTTACTGTCTCAGATTATTGACCTTCCTGAATATTGTTTTGATTTTATTGATTTGATGATAAAAGTGGACCATTTATTGTCTGCGATAAAACATAAAAGAAGTAAGAGAGAGCCTCCTCTCATCATGTGGAATGGAAAAAATTTGAGTCTGTTTGTAGAACCAAGAAAGGGAAACCAATGTAGCTCACTGGTATTAGAAGCCTATTACCAAAGAAAAATGAGAACATACGAGGGGGTGAATGAATTCAAATCAAGAGGCGGAGGGAAAAAACCACTTGGTAGTGAATGAGGTCACACTTTCAATTGTAATATTTTTCGGATCTCTCATAATTTGCTAGATTTACAGCTCAACTCCACCATCCATTTCATGGCATCTGCCTCCGTAACAGTGCCAAAAGCGAAGGGGAGATTATAAATGACAGCACTTAATGACTCTGGAGTGACAGAGAACCTTATAGATATTGCCTTTGCCAAGACATTATCTATGCCGACAATAGAGTAAAAGAACCCAAAACTGTTAGAACAATTGATGGTTCTCAATTGACTTCAGGGCCAATTGAATGTCAAATGGTTTGTCTCTTTGCAACATTTCAAGAAAATCATTTGGAAGAAATGAATCTGATCTAATTGATGGTTTCAGGTGATTTTCAGTCTTCCTTGGTTGCATAAAGATAACTCCTGTATTGATTGAGAAACTCATGCTATTGAATTTAATTTGAATCTTTATCAAGCTAATTGTTGGCGAAAAAGAATGGAGTAGTTGACGACAAATATGTTTTAACAGTGGATGGGGTTAAAGAAGTGGTGTTACCGGAACAGTATGAAAAATGTAAAGATGTGTTTGATATTTCATTCACAGAATTTTAAAAAGTATTTGGTAAAGGCAAAGCAATATCCCTTGTTTTTCCCCACGCAGAGAGCATGATTGTTAAATTGATTTACAACCTTTGTCTACCATTCCTTGTAGTCAAATGTATGCCTTGCTACTAAGTAAAATCAGTATCTTTGCAAATATGTAGATAAGTCGCGGACTAAAGGATTTATTAGACAATCTAAGTCCCCTGTTTCTTATCTTTTTTGAGCCAAAGAAAAATAGGGAGTTAAGAATCTGTATAGACTATTGAGTTTTAAATAGCAAGTGTGTTATACTAACATTTACACCAAACTTAGCTTATGAGATGCATTTGATCTGGGTTCAGGAGGGGGACGAGTGGAAGATAGCCTTCCAAACTAAGTATGGGGAATGGACTTTGCATTAGCCCTAAGGCTTTTCAGTTTTTTATTACCCAAGTGCTTAAAGAGTTCATTGACATCCATGCTATTGTATACATTGATGGAATTTTGATTTATTCAAATATAGAGGAAGAGAATATGGGCTATGTACCAGCTGTACTTCACTGCCTTCATTTGCAAAATTGGAAAAATTTGCTTTTCATGTAATAAGTAATTTGTTTTAGAATGTATCTTCACTCTGACTCGGGTAATAATAGACCTGGGTGAAAGTGAAGCAATCCATAGACTGGAACTGATCTGTGTCAGTAAAAGAGGCACCAAGCTTTTTTGGTATTGCAAATTTTTACAGGAGCTTTATTAATCATTTTTCCAAAATGTTGTCTTCTATTACTAAATTGCTGCACAAGGGAGTGTGTTTTCTATGTACTAAAAAGCTGAAGAAGTTTTTATTCAGCTAAAAGATTTTTTCACAAGCACTCCTATCTTATGACACCCAGATCAAAGTAGACCATTTTTAGTTGAGGTGGATGCATCACAGGTGGCTATAGAAGGTGTTTTGTCTCAAAGGATTATGGAATCTAGACAATTGCATCCTGTGGCATTGTTTTCTAGAAATTTGTAACCCGCAGAAAGTAATTTAATGATTGCTGATAAGGCATTCTTGTCCACTAAGGTTGCATTTGAAGAGTGGAGATATTATCTTTTGGGAGCCCATCATACTGTTACTGGCCACTTTGAACATCTTAATTTCTAGTCCTTGACATCTACACAGGTTCTTTTGGCAAAACAGTTACTATGGTCTCACTTTTTCAGTGACCATGATTGTTTCACTCAATTTATTCCTGGTAGAAAGAATGGTAAAGCTGATACTTCACCACGTTATGTGTACATAGCTGATAATGATCCTCCTGTTCCATCTATTATTCTCTCTCATATAATTGTTGATAGTTGATCAGGAGATTTCTAGCACTATTCAATGCATATCTAACTCACTATAAGGACTTGATTGAGGTACAAGGATGCGAGTGGTAGATGATAAATGGCTGATAGAAGGAAACTTTTATATTCCTATCAAATCTCCACAGGAAAAAGTTCTAAGTTGGTGTCATTCATCAGATTTAGCAGGTCATCCAGGAACAACTACAAGTATTCAATTATTAAATGATATTTCTGGTTTCCAAAGATGTGAAATAATGTGTACCTATGAATGTTGTGTGTGGTAGAAATGAAAGTTTACACCGGTGTCCTGCAGGTTTACTACAACCATTGCCTGTACGTCTTGTCTGTACCACACTGTCTCATTGGATTTTATTGTAGAGTTGCATAAACGAAAAGACTGATTTAATACAGTTTTGGTGATGATGAATCACTTCTCTAAAATTGCACATTCAGTTTTATTACATTGAAATTCCTCTGCTCAAGATAAATCCTCAGGATCACTTTGATGCACAATGGCGTCCATCTCTCAACAGCCTCAATTATGCAAGCCTGAATGGCACAGAAGTTTGAGGTGATCAAGAAAGGGAGAGGGTGTAGGAATAGCTGGAGGGAGACACAAAAAAGAAAACTTAGTACACCAGATCACTATGCATTGTAATTATTTTCCGAATCACTAATTCCTCCCTTTCTATTTACCTGAAAAGAAAAGGCATGTGCATTTTATGCCTAAGAAGTAATGTCTTTTCCTGACTCACCATGAAATCTCCTAACTAATACTACTCTACAAGGGCACAATGATGGAGAGTATGCATTACCATGGACCTGCAAGTTATACTGATGGAAGCATTACATGACTTAACACAGTTAGTGTTTGTTTACAATACCTACCAATAGGAGTGGGTCAGCCTTGCATCACAGCAGAGATGGCAAATTGAGGTGCTTCTTTGCACTACCCCGTTAAAACGGTTAATGGAATTACAACTTAAATTGTGCTTTTCAATGTCTTCTCATCAACATAATGACAGCATGTGCGCATTTATTCCTGCATTTGTCATGTATGTATTTAATATCACCAACCTTTCACCATTACTTAGGTATTTAAGCAAACCTAATCAAACTGTGCATAGGACGCTTGTACCACAATGTACAAGTTCATCACAATACGTGCCTGAGGAGCTTCTCTCAAATATTCAAAGTTCGTTACAACATGCGCATGCGGCTCTTCTCTCAAATGTGCAAGTTCGTCACAACATGTGCACGAGGTGCTTCACTTAAATGTGCAAAGTTTGTCACAACTCCCTCGTGAACGCCAAATTCCCTTGCTGCATTCCTCAATATTTCCAACAGCAATTATTCTGATTTTATGTAAGGTTAAACATGAGCACAAAAATTGAACTCACGGTGCAGGCGCACCCTTACCACTTCAGGCCGCTCAATGCATGCAGCCGTTCTCCGCATGCTGCTGACTTCTTCAAATAACAGGCAGCACGGTGAAGGTGGAAGTCCTTTTTATAGGCAGGCTCCTCTCTACCGTCGTGGCCTGGTTGACAATTACACTGTGCGAATACAGCACGAGCACAGCATCATGGGAAAAGTAGTCCCTCCATACTACGCGCTGTCAATGCTGCAACATAAAACCAAAAAAGTAGCATTATATAAAGAGAAAACAGCACGGGCACTTCACATGGGAAGGGTCCGTTTTTCTGTAGAAAATCTGTTCTGCACCACCATGCAGACAGCCATGCATTCATGTACCCACAATAAGTGGAATTGTATGCACTGACCTTTGGCTTCTACTTGGTGACATAGTCACTGTTGTTATTTATGTTACCTGGTTGTATACCAGCAGCGTTAACTTCTATGGCAGCGTTCATTGCTTTTTTCTCCTTGCTGTTCTGTTGTGTGTGACACATGGTCTCCCTTCCATTGTAGTTTCGAATAGGGGATCAGAGTTTGTCTCTCATTTTTGGTAAGCACTGTGTAGACTATTGGGGATTGCAGTGAGACTATCATCTAGTCATCATCCTCAGACTGATAGCCAGACTAAAAGAGTCAATCAGGTAATAGTGCAGTCCCTGCATTGTCAATGAACATCTGAGGCTGAATATTGGATGAGTTCTCTCAGGTTGGCGGAATTGGTGTATACCAACAGTCATCATTCATCATTGGGATGTTCTCATTTAGTTTGTTTCTATGCTGGCCATCTATGAATAATTGGGGAGATTGACCCTCATCCACAGAATACTACCGCTGTTCCGAAGATTTTATTATAAAATTCTGAAATTATGTATTAAAGTATAGCAGAATTTAGAAAATGCAAAAGTATAAGAAGTTTGGTGATACACCCCGTAGATCTGCACCTGAGAATAAGATAGGAGATAAAGTGTGGTTATCAACCAAGAACATAAAAATCAGATGCAGTAAAAATTCCCAGCCTAGATTTATTCCTCCATACGCAATCTGTAAAATAATAAAACATGTGGTAATGAAGCTTGAGCCTCCCTCTAATTGCGAATTCACTGCATTTTCCATGGAGCCTTGCTGAATCCTTTTACTTTTGGGACACAGATTGCTCAGGTATCACCATCTGTGTTGGCCAGTGATGAACCTGAATATAAGGCAAGGGTAATATTGGATTAAAAAATGTTGCGGGGTAATTTGATGTATTTTTATGGATTGGAAGGAGTGATCATGGATACCTAATGTAAGCATTCATGCTACTCGACTGATGTACTAGTTTCATTTGAAACATACAACAAAAGCCAAGCCAGCAGGGGACACTTGGGAGGGATTTTCTGTCAGGCTTCAAAGATAAATCAAATGGATCACACCTCTGCCAAGGATGTGGGCCACACTGCAAAAAAGCAGGCAAATTGTGCCAATGTTCTTCCAGGGGATGAGGCCATTTAAGACGACAATGGGAAGTCATGCAGCATAAATTGAACACAATCCAACGTGTGTGCACTCGTCATTCAGAATTCAATGGCTCTCTGTCTAGAGCGTTGCAAGCTGCAGGAGCTGTGTGTTTACTTTGCCCCATTTCTGGACACCTCGGTTTTTTGACCCAGCTAGCATTTTCACTTTCTGGAATCATCTAAAGGGTTTGTAAACTAGAAACCAAGTAAGGGGTTTCTAACTGATTGGTAGGACTTTGTTCGAATAGATTTTTTTTATTTTCCTGGTCTAGTGTCCTTGAAGGGATTATTACTTGAGTCCTTTCTAGGAGCATTATTTTGAAATCACGTCTTCAAGTCAGGAATTGATTTTGAAACCTCTGTCTGCCTTATGGAGCCTATGTGGAGAATAGAATCCACATTTGGGGAACATTGTAAGTATTGAGAATTAATTTGACGCAAAGCCATTTTGTGTGAGTTGGAGACAATTACTAACCACAATAATTTTCTACAGTTTCTTCTTTTTTCAGGTTGTAATTGGGTTATATGGTGCATATTTGGAGTATAAATAATGTGGAATTGAATGCACTGACTTTTCTAGAAAATTTGTAATACCTGCATAATCTTATGGAGAATTGTAAATTAAATTACATCTTTTATTCTGAAGTAAAAAACCTAGAGCAAACCCAAGATTGCAATGCAGTACTACATGCCATCTCTTCAGCTGGTTTAGTGAGTACAAGATAACAATGTTTGGTATAGGAAACTCATATCTAGATGGTAGGTGATTAATCCATTTGCCTTTAGAGCGTTCCAGTCAGATATATGGGCTCCTAGAGAGACATCACAAGAATTCCCCCACAGGCAATGCCTGGAGCCAACGTTCTTTATTTTCTCTCTCTTCCATCCAATTCCGTCTTTCTCCTCCAGTCTGTGCCTGCTTTTCTGCTAAAGAAATTGAGAGCATCCTGAGAGATGGTGTTGAAGGGTGGAGTTAGCAGATGGGTATGGACATTGTCTCTCCATGATTTACTAAAAGGTTATAGCACTGACACCATGGCAATGTGAACTTTTTGAGGCACAAAAATATTTTTACTTTCATCTGTTTCTTTAGATTGATGAGGGTGTCATAGCTCCTTCACCCAAAAAGTTTTGCAAAAACCTTAACAAAATGAAACAAGCACTGACAAAGCCAAAAGGCGGGCAGTCAACACCAAGCCCATTGGCTTTGCCAATGCTTGTTTCTACAGGACAAGAGTGTCATTGTGCACAATTGTTTTTTACGCTGAGCCCTATGTATCAGGGCATCTTGGCAGTGTGTGCATGACGTTTCTATCACACTTATACCAGATAAAATGCACTAGACATGGTCTTTTTCTATGGTTTGTGCATGGTACAAACTGAGATAAACCATAAAAGGACTAATGTGTGATCGTGTACCTTATGTACTGCAAAAAGGATTACCTTATGTACTGCAAAAAGGATATAACCAAAGGCAATGCATGGTGGGTGTTCAGTGCATACTGAGCCTTCTCAAGGAAAGCCATATATATTGTACACCTTGCCTTATTTCTGCATTTGAGCCCTCTCCATAATGTATATTTGCTTGATAGGCTTATTGTTGCCTAAGGCTTCACATAGAATTTGACATGTATATTGCTTCGTGGTTTTTTTTCTTTATGTGAATTTGTATTTGCAGCATAGTAATGCTTTATTATTCTTTGCTAGTGTATTTCTAGCTCATAGTATACACATTTTAATTGTGACATTTCCAGAAAAGTACAGTGAAATTTAACAAATGTGAAGAGAATTCACATGCTAGTGTAGTAACCATATTATCACAGGTCACAAGGAAAATGTTTTCCAAAATAAGGCTGAGAAAGATTATATAAAGCTCATGCAAGAGTCACTCACGGAGAAAGGAGTCACAAACATTCTGAAAGGGGCATCGATGACAAAAAGTCTGTGCCAAGGCCATGCTTTCTCACTTACTAGCTGGCTCTTGTGCGAACATCGACAAAACATAGGCAAAGTCCATCCTTGCCCATTGGCAGGGAAACATACTGGAAATTAACCAATGATGAGCAGGCATTTGTATGTGCCACACAGGAAGCTATAATTGTGCTCCTATTTTTGGCAAGATGTTGGTGCTAATGTAGACATTAACTAGGATTAGGGATGAAGAGACTCCATCAAAAATCCCATCAAAGATTATAATCTATCATGTGCCATTTTTTATTTTATTTACATGTATTGCCTTCCCTTTCCTCACTACTATTCGTATATCTGTAATTATGCATTTTCCCATATTCTGTGGGGCTTTAACATAATAAAGCCTTCCTAAATAATAGTGTGGATTTCTTGTATGTGCATCTTTCAGGGAAATGTTTCAGTAAAATGTATTTCTGACACTCTCTGACATGAGTTGATATGTGTCCAATAACTATTAACTCCAGGTAAATTGTGGGACATGCGTGTGCCGAAACCTGCTTGTTTCTCCTGCTCAAGCGTGTAAGGTGGTACAAAGTATGATGTGTGGTGTAAGAAGGAAGGAAAAGATGCACACCCAAATTTGTTGAGAGGCACTCTTTCATAGTAGGTGTCGAGCAGTCATATGCTTTGGAAAGCAAGCTGAGGACCTTTATAGATTAAAGTGAAATGGATTATTACTCTGACAAGTCAAAATGTGCCCAAGAAGATAAGCTCTTTTTAAAAAATAACCCTTTTTCTGCCTTTTTTCGGGGCATTGGAAACCTTTCTTTTGAACTCACTTCGGATCAAAACATCAAAAGTGAGAAATTTAAGAAAAAAATAAGTTCAATAATTTGTCATTAGACTGTCTCTTTTTTAAATGCCAACGAATAATGTAATTTATGTCCAATTTTTACAAATATGTTTATATGTCGAGAGATATAGCTTACTATAAATAACAAATAATTCCTAGAGAAATAACTATTGCAGTTTTCATGATTTTTAGGCTGATTTTTACATAGAAAGTGTGCTCATTATTTAAACCTTTTAATGCTATGTAGTGTATAGTTTCGAATATGGTATTGTTTTATTAATAGTTTTTATGATGTATAGGGATGTAATTATTCTAACTACTGACTTTTTGAAAGGTGGATTTGAAAGTGAGTATTTGCAGTTTTGCTTTAAGTAATGAAGTATCAATAAAAACAAATTTGGAACAATCCTGTGCTTGCCTGTAGCCATAGGGAATCCACCAAGCCATAATTACAAGAAAACTTGTAAAATGTATCACATAGTCTATGCTCATGTCCTTTGTGTATTGTTTACAGAGGATAGAAAAAAGTACATATCATGTGAGTGGTATGTACTGTGCCTAATCTCTAAAAGACATAATCTGCAGCTGTTTCCAGTATGTACCTGCATAGGGCATAGTCCTTAGCCATGCCTTATGCCAAGTACCTTCATGGATAAGAAATATTGGTGGAAGAAGCACTTTTTAAACATAAATTCTTGATTTCAAAAAGAGTCACAAAAAGGTAATATACGCTTTTAATTCATACCAAACTTAAGAAGAAGAAACAACGGTATTGTATTTTTACAAGACAACACAACACAAGTTAGATGGTCTCATTTTTAAAGCCTTGTTGTTTATTTTCTTGTTTCATGTGAAGCAACAACCACAGCCAACGTGTTTCGTCCCACAAACACAGGGTCTTCTTCAGGGCTGTTATAAAACATGACAAACAGTTCTTATAAATAATATGCAACATAAAACAGTACAATAATTAAAAAACACAAAACACCAAGTGAATTAGGTGACTGTAAAATGTTGTTTTACAAATGTAAAGCCAGTCTTACAAAAATACAGTTTAGCTGAGACAAGTATTTATAAAATGCAATAGAGCATTTGTGTTTCAAAGCTGCTGTTGATAATGCACAATTGCCGTGATATGTTTATGCCACATTCTAGTATATTAATCACAAAGCAATATGGAAACAAAAGCATTCATCAATGAATGTATCTATAGTGTTCCGTAATGTCTTGTCTACAATCAACTTGTAAAGTTTTTGCATTTGTAACCTGAAGTTTGGTTAAACCTATCTCTAATTCACCAACAACAAGTTTCCTAGCTGGTCTTTTAAAGTTTTTAAGGATAGGTATGAAGCTGACCAAAAGGAAACTCACAAACAAGCACCGGATACCAAAAACCCTCAACATTGAATATAATATTTCATCTTACCAATGTAGATATGGCACCCATGTGTGCCTCATCCAATCCAAGGAACCCTTATAGTGTCCATACGCATAATCCAATTTGAAATTCGAATCTACATCATCGTACAGAAATAGAACAAGTAAGTTTTACTTTAAATACCCTTCCCTGCACATATTTACTTCAAAGCCACCATAACATAAAGGTGCCTAAAAGAAGAAAGAAACCGGGTGTTCTCAAAAAGCCAGAAAAAAAAGGAGTACCTTTCTAATTAGTGCTATTGTTCGTGATTCATTAGTGAATATGAAAGAAATAATTTATCCCAAAGACAAGAGCACAGTGAAGTAATATCTTTAATAATCAAGTGAACCAAACACGTGTCGACAAAAATCCAGTTGTAAACCAGGATGGAACGTTTAAGGAAATAATTACATCACATTGTTCCAAATCATATTGAACGCGTGCCACATGCAATATGTTTTTTATTGTTTGGTCCCCTCTTATTTTAACGAGCATGGTGGAGGGCCAGCTCAAGTAAGCTTACCTCATCATATGAATCAATTATTTGGCAACATGATAATTCTATCAATGCCTTTGAAGATTATTTCAGAAAATGAGTCCCTATATAAGAATATATATATATATATATATATATATATATATATATATATATATATATATATATATATATATATATATATATATATATATTATATATATCACAAAAACACCTCCATTTTACCGGGGGCCCCCGGTCCTGCAGGGCGAGCTCTGGAGCCAGGAATGGAGATCCTGGTCGATACTTCATCCACACACAAAAGAGCCCAACACTGACTGAGAGACAGGCTTGACCTTTATTCGTCTGGAAAGCGGAGGGAAAAACACCCAAAATCCTTACGCGTTTCAGCCGTTAGGCCTTGATCACAGGTGAGTGTAATTACAATTGTAGTCCCAGTGGTCACATGGCTTGTCTATCAACTGCAAGCCCCATAATGCAATGTTCTTTTCCTTTTGACATCGAGACATGGCATATTTTCAATTGAGCAATATTTGCGTGTAATTGCAATGTCCCAATGAATTCCTTGAATCTCTGCATAGTGCGAGTTCCTCCGCTCCCCTAAAATTGCTGCTTGTCATGCAGTGCCGTCAGGGAAAGAATGAACCTTCTCTTCTCCCTTTCTCGAATTGGAAGCTGCCAAATAGCAACGGAAATCCTTTACGCTAGTGCTTCCACGAGCGGACCATGCCCCCTCAATTGACATCACAAAAACACCTCCATTTTACCGGGGGCCCCCGGTCCTGCAGGGCGAGCTCTGGAGCCAGGAATGGAGATCCTGGTCGATACTTCATCCACACACAAAAGAGCCCAACACTGACTGAGAGACAGGCTTGACTTTTATTCGTCTGGAAAGCGGAGGGAAAACACCCAAAATCCTTACGCGTTTCAGCCGTTAGGCCTTGATCACAGGTGAGTGTAATTACAATTGTAGTCCCAGTGGTCACATGGCTTGTCTATCAACTGCAAGCCCCATAATGCAATGTTCTTTTCCTTTTGACATCGAGACATGGCATATTTTCAATTGAGCAATATTTGCGTGTAATTGCAATGTCCCAATGAATTCCTTGAATCTCTGCATAGTGCGAGTTCCTCCGCTCCCCTAAAATTGCTGCTTGTCATGCAGTGCCGTCAGGGAAAGAATGAACCTTCTCTTCTCCCTTTCTCGAATTGGAAGCTGCCAAATAGCAACGGAAATCCTTTACGCTGGTGCTTCCACGAGCGGACCATGCCCCCTCAATTGACATCACAAAAACACCTCCATATTACCGGGGGCCCCCGGTCCTGCAGGGCGAGCTCTGGAGCCAGGAATGGAGATCCTGGTCGATACTTCATCCACACACAAAAGAGCCCAACACTGACTGAGAGACAGGCTTGACTTTTATTCGTCTGGAAAGCGGAGGGAAAAACACCCAAAATCCTTACGCGTTTCAGCCGTTAGACCTTGATCACAGGTGAGTGTAATTACAATTGTAGTCCCAGTGGTCACATGGCTTGTCTATCAACTGCAAGCCCCATAATGCAATGTTCTTTTCCTTTTGACATCGAGACATGGCATATTTTCAATTGAGCAATATTTGCGTGTAATTGCAATGTCCCAATGAATTCCTTGAATCTCTGCATAGTGCGAGTTCCTCCGCTCCCCTAAAATTGCTGCTTGTCATGCAGTGCCGTCAGGGAAAGAATGAACCTTCTATTCTCCCTTTCTCGAATTGGAAGCTGCCAAATAGCAACGGAAATCCTTTATGCTGGTGCTTCCACGAGCGGACCATGCCCCCTCAATTGACATCACAAAAACACCTCCATTTTACCGGGGGCCCCCGGTCCTGTAGGGCGAGCTCTGGAGCCAGGAATGGAGATCCTGGTCGATACTTCATCCACACACAAAAGAGCCCAACACTGACTGAGAGACAGGCTTGACTTTTATTCGTCTGGAAAGCGGAGGGAAAAACACCCAAAATTCTTACGCGTTTCCCTGACGGCGACTGCGAGCTGTGAGCCATTTTGTGACTCAGTCCGTCAGCTCGCATCTCTCCCTCTAAAAGGCATCGGATCCGTAATTCTACCTCTGCGAGGCAATACTGAAAATATCCCGCAGGTCTGTCTGTGCGAGATACTCCTTTTACGCTCCCTCTCCCCACATCACTAGCTCGCTGCTATGCCTTTAGAAGCCAGTCCGTCGGCTCGCAGCTCTGCGACTGCGAGCTGTGAGCCATTTTGTGACTCAGTCCGTCAGCTCGCATCTCTCCCTCTAAAAGGCCTTGGATCCGTAATTCTACCTCTGGGAGGCAATACTGAAAATATCCTGCAGGTCTGTCTGTGCGAGATACTCCTTTTAAGCTCCCTCTCCCCACATCATCAGCTCGTGGCTATGCCTTTAGAAGCCAGTCCGTCGGCTCGCAGCTCTGTGTCTGCGAGCCGTCGGGCCCGTAGCTCTACCTCTGTGAGCCACCTCGTTAGCTCGTAGCTGTGTCTGTGCTAGCAGGCCCGTCGGCCCGTTACTCTCCCTCTGCGAGTTAGCCCGTCGGGTTGGAGCTCGGAGGGCTCGCAGCTGTATCTCTGCGAGACAGCCCGTTAACTGATAGCTGTGTGTCTGCTAGCAGGCCTGTTGGCCCGTTGGTCTCCCTCTGCGAGTCAGGCCACAGCTCTCCCTCTGCGAGCCAGTACGGTGCTGTGCTTTTGCGAGTCAATGGCTCGTAGGTCTCTCTCTGCGAGCTGAGCCCACGGGCCGCAGCTCTTCCTCTGCGAGCCTGCCCGACGGCCCGCAGGTGTCCCTCTGCTAGCCGAACCGCAGCTGACACTCTGCAAGCCGAAATTGGGAATATAAGGTGGCTCTAAAAAGAGCCCTTGTGTTTATTAGTTGGAGCTACATGTAAGTGCGAATGCACAGCTTCAGGTTAATCAGGAAAACTCAGTTTCCCTCACCTGTGAAGTGTACTCCATCACTTCTGTAGATATCAACCATATCACAACGTATGTTGTTGTTGTAAATCGAACCCATTCTATGGTCTCTGAGGTATGCAGACACAGCTTTGTTGACATTCTTCCTAGATTTTTCAATCTTATGACAAAATTGGTTTGACCATTTACACTTCTGTCTTTGGCATATATTGGAATATACAAAGACAGTTTGAGGCAAAAGTAACATCAATTGTCCAAAGGTGTCCTTCATAAGCATTTCCAAACCTACCCAAGTCAATGTGCCTAGGTCGTTACCACCACAGTGCACAATCATGAGATCAGGGTGTTGGAGATGCAAACAGGTTTTAACCAAAGGGAGCAATTGGTGCCACTTCAATCCTCTCTGTGCAAATCATTTAATGTGCACATTTTGTAAACCTAGGTCTAAGTCAATACATCTCTGTTCTGCATACCTCTTGCACCAGAAAACATAGCTATGTCCTACAATCCACACTAGCATTTTGAAGGTATGGCTAGTAGATATGGATAAATGTCTGTAGCTCATGCAGTCCGTTCGTAGAATAAGAGATATGTTTAAACATGGTGAACTACTTTTTTTTTACATACAAAACGTTAACCGATTGGGAGATGAAATGTATTGTGTCCTAAAAAGTAGGGTGTATATTAGTTTTGATGAAAAGCATCTTTGTGATTGGTTAATAAAAAAGCAGTTTATACGTGGAGTACATATTATAGGATGAAATTTGTTCAGCTCAACCACACCTGCTAATTGTATTTGGAAAGTGCAGTTCAAACTTGAAAGAATGGTGAACTTTTGACCTCCACGTGCCGTTAAACGTTGGAGAAAATGTTGCAAAAATAAATATCGGTAGGTTTAAAAAAATGATGAACTTTTAACCTGCACGTGTCGTAGAATGTTCTAGAAAGTGTTAATACAATACCTTGAACTTTTCACCTGTATGTGTCCTTAAAAAAACTGTTTATATGGAAAGTTCAAAAATAAGCGATAAAGAGATGTTTTGCAATCTAAAAAAATAAGGAACTATTCTGATTTGTTCTTTACATGTATTTATGTCTGGAGCAACAGGGAAATTGTGCCATTACTGGTTCCATTCTTGATGAAAGCGGTGCATTATATGAACTGTGAGAAGAAAAGAATTGCATGCGTTTGTGACATTTGAAATCTGCATACCAACTACGAAGGTAAATTAGAAATTAAGAAGGTGTGTTATGTGTTTTGTAGTAGTGGTTAAGTATTTGAGACGATATTTTTAACTTTGAAAGTATTTTTTATTTCTAAATAACATAGTGTTTGTAAAGTCTGGTGTTTTATTGGTTCTAAAATATGCATAATGTGTAACTAGTTGTTAAACAAGTACTTTATATATGTTTAGGAGTTTTTCACAAAGAAAAAGTGTAAGTTGTCATCTGCAAAAGACTGTGGGCCATATTCTCAAGACCAGCGATAACATTATCGCCGCTTTAGCGGCAGTTTCCTGCCGCTAAAGCGGCAATAATGTTATCGCCATTCTTGTGAATATGGCCCTGTATGGTTTTGAAAATTCGATATAGCGTTAATTTCGATTTGTATATCTATTCCGGCGAGATAAACAGAATGTGGTACGTTTGGAAATTATGCTCAGTCTGGAAATAGTGGAGAAGGGGTGGCAGTAGAAAATTCATGTGTTATTAACTTAACAGAGATGGAATGTGGATCAGTTACAGGCTCAGCTTCCGCATTGCCCACGTCACCTGCGTCGAGCCCTGGTTCCACTGCCGAACATGCACATTCGAGTGTCCCATGGATGTCTGCCTATCCAACACAACTGTTGATGAATTGGACTATGACTTGTGTTTGCGCCCCCTGTTGGATCACGAACAGGAGTGTAACCAAGACAGCCGTGCATGGGATGCCTTGACATACTGCGTATGTATTGGTAGTTATACATGGGAGATGGCACAATTTCTCGTGTGCAGTGACCACATCGAGGCGCTCCCCTATTGGGCTGTGTTGCGGATCGGTGAGATGGCGTGGGCTGAGCACACCTGCCCGGACCACCTAATGGATTGTCTCACCCTGGTGTTCCTTGAACACGACAACGACGTACTATTAGAACACATTGCACATGAAGCTGCACCGGCATTCATGGACGAGTAACTACGTACCTGCAGCCACATCCTATTGCCACCCACAGCACATGGCCCAACAACTTGTTGTACAGTGGGGATTGCTCACATATCCCACCAAAACAGAGGACACGTCTCCCTTCAGTCGAGCTCTGGATGCATGTGCGTGGAATAACGCGTGTGCACACACACCTGTCCAAGGCGACGCAGGTACATGGTCCGAGCAACACAGCGTCGTTTGGCAACTTTGCCAATTCGGACACACTGCTCAGTGAGAGCACACACATGGCGATGTAGCACAACATGTGAACCTGTCGGACCCTCACACCTGATCACTGTCAGCAGAGCAGACAATTGCCGCACCCCGGAGGCAGAGCACCATGCAGACCCCACGTACAGTGAGTCGTGCCCCCTCACACGGGGCACTGTGCAGATGCCAAATAAACCATCCGACTTATCCACAGCCCACACATAGAAGCCCCTGCCTGTAGTACCCCCGCATGGGATGGCCTTGACACCCACGAAAACAGCAACCCATGTCCCACAACGTTGCACATATATTCAAATCATTGCTCAGAGCTGTGGCATATCCTCCACACAAAAAAGAAGAAATGTTATGTGCACACTTTGTGGTCTCATTTTTTACACTGAGAGGTAGATTTCAATGTCAGTCAAGGCTGGTGCGGTACTGCGAGTCTTTGCATTTGGGTGTTCTTCAGAAATCTAAGTTTTTGGGGAGCAAGGCAAGGTGGGCTGTGAGCGTTGCCATATGTGATAAATCTTGTCCATTTCAGCCCCAACATCATCTGCCCCTCGACATGTACCCATGCTGCGTGTAAGTGTCTTAAGCATGTCCGTGCCTGTTGTGGCCGTTGCCTCGTCCATACTCACACGCACATGCCAATAAAGCTTATGCCACTCCACTGGTGTCTAACTGTGAGGTGTGTTGTAAAGATTGTCCACTCGTGTGCCACAATCAGCCTCGTCCCAACACAGGGAAGAACTGACTGTCGCATGTGCAATGGGGGTATGTTTTTGCATAGGTGCTGGACGACATCTGATGCAGCCCCATCAACTACGCAGTCTGATGTGTCAGGGGCACACAGCCATGCAGCCATCACCCCGCTATACACACCGGACACAGAACCCGTATGAGGGGAGTTTTGTACCACATTGCCTTCATTGCTGATGTTCTGTGATTGCTATGTGTGTGGGCTGCATTGTGGGGAAATTGCCTGTGCACGGATGGCGATGCACACACACATGTTGGCATGTGGAGCCAGGTGCCCGTGCGGCCTTGCGCTGCTTGTGCTATCTCACTCCGTCTCTCTCCCTCGCTCTCTCCCGCCCTGTCATAGCAAACTTGTGAAAGTGATGGGTGCGTGGCTCTCGAGTACTTCTTAAGTCTTTCAAACACCGAGGGGTATATTCTCAAGGACATATCGCCGAGTTAACGGCACTTTATCGCAACCAAAATGTTGCCCATATCACCAGTTTACCAGCGATAGCAGCCTCAAAAAGCATCGTCACGGATGACTCTGGCAAATATTGCTAATGAGATGTAGAGTAGGCGTTCCCGTGCAAAAAGCAGCAAACACATCACTTCGCAAGTGTCTCAACCACCAGCAAGATCGTCGAAGAGAGTACAAAACAGGCGATAAGGTGCGTTAGTAGCAGAAAGTTTACACCTGCTCTGAGCTGGTGTAAAGTCGGACTACAACCTGCAATATGAAAGGGAGCCCAGCCCAGAGCCACACGTGAATGACAACAGATGCAATGGAGCCAACGATCATGCAGCTCGGACACCCAACACTGCTCCGACACTCCCCGCCACCAGCCCCTTGTCCGCCATCCCCTACTCACCTCCCCCCCACACAAACAAATGTAACAGCAACCTTAGGAAATCTGGAACGTAACAAATTGGCTGATGTCGCACAATTATAGTAAAGAAGATGCATGTGAGGTTGGACAAATAAGAATCTCAGTAATCTATGGATTTACATATAAAACATTTTATTTAAACAAAACAACAAAATAAAAGTAGGTACAGGTATGGCGTGTCATCCCTCGACAATTTGTGAATCACAGCCTGCAAGACAAAAAGAAAGATAAGATTGTGCATCATGCGTCCATGAAAGGAGAGAGAGAGAGAAAGAAAGAGTGAGACAGAGAGGAAGACAGAGAAAGAGAGAAAGAGTGAGAGAGAGAGGAAGAGAGAGAGAAAGAGAGAAAGAGTGAGATATAAGGAAGAGAGAGAGAAAGAGAGAAACAGTGTGAGAGAGAGGTAGAGAGAGAAAGTGAGACAGAGAGGAAGAGAGAGAAAGAAAGAATGAGAGAGAGAGAGAGAGAGAGAGGAAGAGACATAGAAAGAGAGAAAGAGTGCGAGAGAGAAAAAGGAAGAGATAGAGAGTGAGAGAGAGAGAAAGAGTGTGAGTGACAGAAAGGAAGAGATGGAGATGGAGAGTGAGTGTTGACACTGTGGAGAAAATCCTCACAGCTCACCTTTCTGCCACCGGTGTGTCTCCAACCACGTGCCGGGACATAGTGCAGTCTTCAAGTTTAGTCATCTGAAAGATAGTATAGAATCAGTAATGGCAGAGTACATACAACTGCACATGCCTAATTCTCTGTTTCGCCCCTGCGCACCCAGGCTGCTGCACCCCATTGACTCCCGCTACTCAGAGGTGTCTGCCCGCCTCTGCGCACCCAGGCTGCTGTACCCCATCCACTCCCACTGCCCAGAGGTGTCTGCCCGCTGCTGTGCACCCAGGCTGGTGCACCCCATCCAGTCCCACTGCCCGGAGGTGACTGCCTGTTCCTGCACACCCAGACTGCTGCATCCCATCCACTCCCACTGCCTAGAGGTGTCTGCCCGCTCCTGTGCACCCAGGCTGCTGCACCCCATCCACTCCCACTGCTCAGAGGTGTCTGCCCGCTCTTGTGCACCCAGGGTGCTGCACACTATCCACTCCCACCGCCCAGAGGTGGCTGCTCGCTGCTGCGGAAACAAGCCTCTCTGCTCACCTTCCGCCACCGGCGTGTGTCTAAGAGGGTCCACCACGTGCCGAAGCAACCTCCTCAGGCGTTGCGTACAAGCGGTCAAACCGAGCTCACAATTCTAAGTGGGTGTTGATTGCAGGATGGCCACGCATGATCGCAGGCTGCACACGCGCTCAGCTCTGGTAGCACTAACTCAGTGGAACTGAAGTCATCGCCTCGTGGCGGAAGGTCCGTGTCGGGGGGGGGTCATCAATCTGTGAATCACAGCCTGCTAGACAAAAAGCAAGATAAGATTGTGCGTCATGCGTCCATCAAAGGAGAGAGAGAGAGAAAGAGTGAGAGAGAGGAAGAGAGAGAGAAAGAAAGAAAGAGTGAGAGGTAGACAGAGAGAAAGAGTGAGAGAGGAAGAGAGAGAGAAACAGTGAGAGAGAGGAAGAGAGAGAGAAAGAGAGAAACAGTGTGAGAAAGAGGAAGAGAGAAACAGAGGAAGAGTGAGAGAGAGAGAAAGAGAGAGAGGTAGAGATAGAGAAAGAAAAAAACAGTGTGAGAGAGAGGAAGAGATAGAGTGAGAGAGAGAGGAAGAGAGAGAGAAAGAGTGTGAGGGAGAGAAAGGAAGAGATGGAGAGGGACAGTGAGTGCCCACACTGTGGACAAAACACTCACAGCTCACCTTTCCGTCACCGGTGTGTCTCCAACCACAAGCCGGGACATAGTGGAGCCCTCAAGCTTACTCATCTGAAACGTAGTATGGAATCAGTAATGGCAGAGTACATACAACTGCACACGCCTAAATCTCTGTCCCGCCTTTGTGCATCCAGGCTGCTGCACCCCATCCACTTCCCAGAGGTGTCTGCTCGCCGCTGTGCACCCAGGCTGCTGCACCCCATCCACTTCCACTGCCCAGAGGTGACTGTCCACCGCTGCGCACCCAGGCTGCTGCACCCCATCCACTCCCACTGCCCGGAGGTGACTGCCCGCCGCTGCGCTAACAAGCCTCTCTGCTCACCTTTCGCAACCTGCGTGTAGAAAAGAGGGCCTACCACGTGCCGCTGCAAGCCCCAAGTCCGGGGCCCGCGGACACGGCACCCTGCATATCATGCAGCCCCGCTCTGCAGGCCACCAGGTCTCACATTTGGTGCTGGGTCTTGATTTCGCCATGGCAGAGGACATACTAGTGCACCGGGCTTTTCATCGCAGGCTGCACACCCGCTCAGCCCTTGCGGTGCCACTAACTCTGTGACCAGTGAGGCGACGCCACGTGGCGGTAGGCCTGCGCTGTCTGATGGCTCAGGCCTACATTGCGGTCCAGCAGGGCACACAAAACCTGAGCTGTCCAGACCGCCGGGACGGGCCATCACCGCAGGCTGCACACCTGCTCAGCAGTTACGGTACCCGAACCTCAGTGGACCGAAAGTCACCGTCCCGTGCCGGTGTGCCTGTGCCGGCGGCAGTGCATCTGGTGCGAGCAACTCTAAAATGGCATCGAGCACGTGCGCCCGGTCTTTTTTATTGGCAGGGTCACGTATCCTGTGATGCCTGTGCTGGATGGGTGTGGTGTGGGTGTATACTAGTCGTGAGGGAGTGGCTGTGGCGTATTGACAACTAGGGTGTGACCAGCAGATCACTGCAATGAAAATCTGGGCCATGTAGCGTTGTTGTCCTTCCCTGTAAGCGTAAGTGGAGTGGGCTGGCCTGGCGTATGCCAGTCCTGCGTGAGGCTGTGAAGAATGACTCCGGCGCTATGGGCGTGGCTCCATCCTGGGCTGTATGAGGAATCAACTGATGCGGGTGTCCCTGTTGTAGTGCTGACGTCACCCGGGTCGCAAGCGCCAATGTGTCACTCTGTGAGCCAAGTCCCACAACATGGCCAACATGGAAGGTACGGGGAATCACTGACCCTACATTCATCCATAGTTCCACACATGAGAGATGGTGGACATGACACATCTGTGTGGATATGAATGTTTATTGCACATTCAGTGGAGTGTTGCAGCTGTAGCAATACAGGGCCATGCAAAGTTCAAGTTTCAGTTTTTGGCACATGGAGGGCAGCCAATTAGA
Organism: Calotriton arnoldi; assembly: GCA_963921515.1. NCBI lineage: Eukaryota > Metazoa > Chordata > Amphibia > Caudata > Salamandridae > Calotriton > Calotriton arnoldi. The sequence continues at coordinate 59,585 of CAWUFW010017511.1, read as the reverse complement.
GCCAAGCTTGTGTTCGGGGTCAGGCTGCGCCAACATATGTACTTATACAATTACTCCGCCAATCCCCAAGCACTTATAAATTCACTATACACTCTCCTTGCAGTACTCTAATGATCCAGTCTCTACGTACGTACTTGTACAATGACCGAGAGAAAGTTACATAACTGAAGTTTTCCCCACTGCCAAAGGTAACATGGTTGCATACGCTGTCCACAGCACAATGTAATGTGGTAGGGCCCAGGGGCGGCATCTTGCATACATAATGAACACACGGACACAGATAGATAGTGGAACTGGGTACGGGCATGTGCGCTTGACTCATTTTTATTACCAGGGTCACATGTCCAGTGACGTCTGTGCTGGATGCGTGTGGGGTGAGTGTAAGCCAGCCCTCCGGGAATGGTTGGTGCTGGCAACAAGTAGAGCAGTAATCATTGGATCAGACACACAGATTCAATCATAAAGGGTCAATAATTTGTGCTGCACTAAGGTAGGGGCAACAGATGTGAAATAATGCACACAAGATTGTATTGTAAAGGGTCCATGACTTGTGGTACACTGAGGTAGGGGCAGCAGATGTGAAATTATACACAAAACATTGTATCATAAAGGGTCCATGAGTTGTGCTGCACTGAGATAGGGGCATCAGAAGCATTCAGCGTGTGCGCAGCCAGCGATGATGTGTGGTGCGGGCGAGCCGCACTGGGAACAATGTCTGTTGCCTACTGGACTGAGTCATCTGCAATCGCGACTCGATGTGAATTGTGAGCCCTGCTATCCGCAGTGTAGATCGAAGGCAGTAGTCAGCACAGACATCGAAGAATGCTTTTAGTCACTTCCTGTTTACAAAATTCGAGGACATAGAGTACAATTCTTGCTGCAATAAATAAATCATGTCTCAATTTAAATTGTGAGCTCTGCTAACCGCAGTGTAGGTGTATGGAACAAAAGATGAAACATTTATGGAATAAACTGTCGAAATATGTAGGTTTCAGGGACGTTATAGTTAGTTGCCTACTGGACTCTGAAATTAATTAATGAAGACTGAATTTGAATTGTGAGCCCTGCTGAGCACAGTGTAGACCGGAGGCAGCGGTCAGGAAGGGCCTACAGCCATGTGGCGTTGACTTGAGCTGCATACAGTTAATGGTAGGTGTGGCTCTCAGCGTGTGCGCAGCCAGCGATGATGCAATGTCTCTTGCCTACTGGACTGCGTCATCTGCAATCGTGACTCGATCTGAATTGTGAGCCCTCCTGACCGCAGTGTAGGCCGGAGGCAGTGGTCAAGAAGAGTCCACAGCCACGTGGCGTTGACTTGAGCTGCATAGAGTTAGTGGTAGGTGTGGCGCTCAGCATGTGCGCAGCCAGCGATGATGCAATGTCTCTTGCCTACTGGACTGCGTAATCTGCAATCGCGACTCGATCTGAATTGTGAGCCCTGCTGACCGCAGTGTAGATCGAAGGCAGTAGTCAGCACAGACATCAAGGAATGCTTTTTGTCACTTCCACTTGACAAAATTCGAGGACATAGAGTACAATTCGGTCTGCAATTAATAAATCAAGACTGAATTCAAATTGTGAGCTCTGCTGTCCGCAGTGTAGACTGCCATTCAGTGTTCCTTTGGACTTTGAAGATGAATTTGGTCATTGTACTAAAGCTATAACTGATATAAAACAAGTTCTTGAAGCAAGGATACTAAAAGGATATTATGTAGGTTTTAGGGACGTAATACTTAGTTGCCTACTGGACTCTGCAATTAATGAATCAAGAGTCAATTTTAAATGTGAGCCCTGATGACCGCAGTGTAGGCCGGAGGCAGCGGTCAGCAAGGGCCCACAGCCACGTGGCGTTGAGTTGAGCTGTACAGTTAGTGTCACCTGAAGCAACCAGCGTGTGTGGAGCCTGCGATGATGCGTGGTCCGGGCGGGCCGCACTGGTAGCAATGTCTTTTGCCTAATGAATTCTGTCTTAATAAGTCCATGTGGCATTGACTTGTGGTGCACTGAGTTAGTGGCACCTGAAGCACTCAGTGTGTGCGCAGTCTGCGATGATGCGTGGTCCGGGCGGGCCGCACTGGGATCAATGTCTCTTGCCTACTGGACTGCGTCATCTGCAATCGCGACTCGATCTGAATTGTGAGCCCTGCTGTCCGCAGTGTAGATCGAAGGCAGTAGTCTGTACAGACATAAGTCTGTGGTGCTCTGCTGCTGGGTTCGCAGGGGGCCTGTGTCGAGGAGGCCGGCAGTCACGGCAGAGGCCTTGTGGCAGGGTGAGGGCTGCCGCCCTGGCAGACGCTTTGGCCTTCCCACAAGTGAACCACGCCCAGAGCCCCAGCCTATTTATTCATACTCCTACGCTGGAGTGGCGTACGTTGGACCAGCCCACTCCGCTTCCACTTCCGGGGGGGGACAACACAGCTACATGACCGAGATCTTCCCCACTGCCTGAGGTAACATGGTTGGATCTATTGTCCACAACACTACAAGCACCAGCAGTATATGTCCACATGGAGAGGTTTGTGCTCTGCATAGTGAGGTCTGTCCACCACATCACCGCTACACTTGGTATTGTGTGCATTTTTATTGATGGGTGACTTGCGTCCTTCACACATACTTGGTTGCCACATCTCCCAAGATTCAGCTATTGTGTGGCTGAGGGACCATGCCGTTTTTGGAAGGTCCGCTGTCCTGTTCTGCGCTGCCTCAGTGGTAGTAGGGAGGGGGGTGGTCCGGGGAGGAGGTCCTGAGGGTGATGGCAGTGGGTGTTGTGGCCTTCTTGGGTGTCGGAGCTGCATGGTCAGTAGCTCTATGACATGTGTTGTTCTTCAGATGTGGTTCTGGGCTGGGCTCCCTTTCACACTGTAGGTAGTCGTCCTGCTTTACACCAGTAAAAGGCAGATGTTAAATTCCTACTGCTAACGCAGCTTATCGCAGGTTTTTGGATCGCACCCCAGATTTGGCTGCTCGTTGAAAATATCTGGAAGTGGTGTTTTCGTGTTATTTTTGCACGGGAACACCTACTCTGCATATTATTAGCGTTAGTTGTCGCTCTCATTTGTGGCGAATTTTTTTGCGGAAGCTATTGTTGGAAAACTGGTGATATCGGCTGTTTTCACTAGGTTGAGAATGGAATGATAATTTAAAATCACTGAAAAAACCATAGGTTTAACCCCTTCCCTGCACCGCGAATTCCACCGTGGCATGGGGGGGCTAGGGGGTGGGCGTGGCGCTTCGGTGTTCATGACGGCTCCACGCCGTCATGAGTCACGGGCGGCGTGTGCTCATGACGGCGTGGTGCCGTCATGACCCCGCCCACTCATTAATTCGCCCGCACAGGCGGGGAATTAGTCCCGGGTGGGCGGAGCGGCAGCGGCATGACGGCTCCACGCCGTCATGAGCACACGCCTACCGTGACTCATGACGATGTGGAGCCGTCATGAGCACCCAAGGGATTAATGAACATTATAATTAGAAATTAGCATTTAAAAAACGTTTGAAATTCACTGAATAAACCATAGGTTTCAGGCACGTTATAGTTAGAAATTAGCATTTAAAAAACCTTAGAAATTCACTGAAAAAACCAGAGGTTTCAGGGACGTTATAGTTAGAAACTTAGCATTTAAAAACCTTTGAAATTCACTGAAAAAAACATAGGTTTCAGGGACGTTATAGTTAGCTGGACATTTCACTCGTACAAAACCATAAAAATTCCACCGTTATAGTTAGTTCAGCTAACTATAACTCGTGCCCCCGCAATGCACTGCTGATGATGTCACATATTACATCATTCATGACATGGTCAGTGACATCACTGATGACATCACTGATGACATCTCAAATGACATCACTGATTACATCACTGACGACATCATCCAGTGACTGTGTGTTTCTGTAATTTTTTTAATATGTTTTATATATATTCCAAGGTGTATGGAAGAATGAGTGGGTGTATAAGTGTCTGGATGGAGGATTTAGTAGGTGAGTGACTGACTGTATAAGTGAGTGATTAAATGTGTCTTACTGAATGCATGGGTTAGTGACTAAACTGTGTGAATGTCTGTATTAGTCTGTCTGTTGTTGTGTAAGCTGCTGCATGGGTTGGTCAGTAGCTACATCAGTGTCTATATAGGTTATTGATTGGTTGTCTGAGTATTTTTGGGGAGATTGAGTGTGTGTGTGGGTGGGTGGGAGGTGTGTGACTCTGTGCATAGATGTGTGAGCGGTTGATTCACTGGGTGTATGGGTTCAAGAGTGCATGTGGAAACAGCTGTATGGGTGCGTGAGTGTGTGTATCGGTGTCTTGGTGAGTGAATGAATGTCTGAGTGGTACATGTCCAAGTAACTACATATGTAAAAGGCAGTGTATGTGAGAGTTGAAGTATATAAAGGACTCTACATGATAGTCAGTGATTGTGAGACTGGCTGTATAGATCAGTGTGTACTTGTATCACTGATTATATAACACAGTAAGTATGCATTAGTATCTGTATGAATAAGTGAGGTGGTGTGTGTATAATTGTATGAGTAAATGGGAGTGTGATAGATTCTTAGCATGACTGAGTAGGTGTGTGAGTAACTGCATGGATGAGTGGCGGTGTGTGATTGTCTGTATAGGTGTATGAGTGCATATGATAGTGTTGTATTGATGAGTGACTGCATGTATGAGTTATTGTATGGATGAATGAGTGGATGTGTGTGTAGACCTAGCAATCAGTGAGTGCGTATGTAGTAACTGGTATTGGTGTGTCAATGATCTAGAAAATGGTAGTCTGTATTTTACAGTGGGTGTATGAAAGGTTATATTAGAGTGTGAGGAGGTGCATCAGATTTTCACGTGGATGATGTCGTCAGTGATGTCATCAGTGATGTCATTTGAGATGTCATCAGTAATGTCATCAGTGATGTCACTGACCATGTCATGAATTATGTAATTTGTGACGTCATCAGCAGTGCATTGCGGGGGCGCGAGTTATAGTTAGCTGAACTAACTATAACGGTGGAATTTCTATGGTTTTGTATGAGTAAAATGTCCAGCTAACTATAACGTCCCTGAAACCTATGGTTTTTTCAGTGAATATATATATATATATATATATATGATTTTGGCCTCAGGAACCCCATCCCCAGGGGGGCCTGCAACTCCGTTGGGGACCATGGGGGGGCCTGGAAGCCCCTTGGTCCCCTGCCAACTCCCCACCTCCTGTAGGAGCCGGCATTGCTTTGACACACAGTGAGCTGCTAAATATGCAGATCCCTGTGTGTCAAAGCAAATGCTCCACTTCCAGCTAGCGAGAGCATTTCTCTTCTCTCACTTGCTGGAAGCTCCTACCAAGCCACAGAAAACAGCGATGTCCCGGGGGATGGGTACCCCGGGACATAGCAGGAGCCGGCCCTTGAGGGTGGTGATCCCCAGGGCCATCTTTCACTTTAACGGGCCACCACAGGGAATGGTGGTTTGGTGGTCCCCGGGGCTGAAAACAGCATGGAAGGGGGGGCATATATATATATTACCTACTGGCAGCCACCAGTAGGTAGTTATAGTGAGGACCTAGTGTCCCTAGGAATAACATTTTTTCATTTACCAATAACTTTGGAGTCATTTGATGGATCTGCATCAAATTTTCTAAACTACTTTACCACTCGCTTTAGCTGCTGTGTTGAAAGTTTTGGGGTGAGCCGTCAAGCAGGTGCAGAGAAAAAGGGGGGTCCCAAAACACATTTTCCTAATGTTTATTTCTATAGGAACTTTAGACATTGATAGGTGAAGCAAGCAGCTGGGTTGCAGAGAATTGCACCGTCAAGACAAGTCACAAAGAGTAGTCAGATATTGCCCACCTCAGATGGCCAGCTGCCACATGACCACAAATTACAATATTGTTCACAGGGGTATGAGAGGCAATATATGCAAGGTAACAATTCAGGGGTGTATACAACAAGTAAGTTAAATATTGAGTCCACGTCGTAGCTTGTGATCTTTAGTTGTTTTTATTCATGATGCATATGGTGTTCAAAACAGCCAATGCGTTTCGCCCAGACATGGGCTTCTTCAGGGCTGTAATATCATACAATGTATACAAAATTTTTAGTATAAAACCAAAAGTATAGCCTGCAGTTCTTAAAGTGCAAACTAATTGGTGACTTGTTTATAAAGTGCAAGTTTGGTGAGAACCGAGTGTACTATGGTGTGCGACATATGAAGTGTAGTGAGGGAGGAGGCTTTCATTAAGAAAAGGGTGAACAGTCAGTAAACCCGTGTTTATAAGTGGTGAAAGTGAACCGTTGTGTTGCAATTGCCATTTCACAATAAGAAGTGCAGAAGACGAAAGGGTAACCACAAAAACTCCCAAGCCACTGTGCTGGAAGAGAAGAGGTGAGCGAAGAAAGGGCTTCATAAAAATGCCAGGTTGATGTGAAAGGCGCTTACCAAGGCGAGTATGAGTAGGAGCGCCTCAAGGTAAAGTGCGCGTCCAAAGTACATCTAGTCCGTCACGGAACAGAGGAATTGGGAGGTAAAAAACCTGGTGATGTAAGGAGAAGGTTCATAAGACTAATGGTTCTGATCAATTGCGAAAGTAGGATCGGTGGAACGCAGTGGAGCTTACTAACCTCAAAGTGTTTGAGCAAATGGATGGTCCAAGAATGTAGGAGGAAAAACAATTGCCTCCCTTGTTCTGTTCCGTGGTAGGTATAAGGTTATCTAGGTAGAAAGTAACACTGTTCAGTAAGAGAACAGACTAGAATGGCTGAAAAATTTTACGTGACAAAAATCCTGATGTGGCGCCCTACCTAACCTCTCATATCTCATACATTGCAAGGGCAGGTTGGCCAATGTTAATACGCAGCGATGACTGCATTGGTGAACTATAAGTATGTGGAACAGGTGACTCACAAGAGAACATGGGCAGGGGCTAAATTGACGCCAAAGGGGGTGTGCACCTAACGTACTAGAGTAGCGGAGCACACATAGATTAGTAACTGGTCGTATGGGAAATTGCACTAAGGTTAAGCTATTGAAGACAGCAAAGCCTATCCTAAGCCAAGCGCCTGCCAAATAACCTCATGAAATGCTCACGTGAGGGCAAGACTCGCGATGCCTCAGGGAGTTTAAGGCTGGGGCTAGGAGACGGGTATAGGTTAATATAACAAGGGAGACAAGTGACTCATGTATGGCGGCTACACCACGCGGGGGCAAGGCAAAGCAATAAGGTAACAAAAGAGGCAGCCGCAGCCCGGTATCTATGTAAACCGCTGACTGCAGTCCTATGTCTTACTTGATCAAGGTGCTCCGTGTTCGGGTAGTCTAAGGCGCAGTTCCGTCCTCGATGAAGATAGTAATGCGGAAGCAGTGTCACAAAGCCAGTATAAGTGAAGTTCCGGTTAGGTACTTCCGGGTTAGGGGCCAAGAAGGTGAATGGAGACTAGAACGTTCACCACAAAACTAAGCCCGCCATGTTGCTAGTCACCCTCGTTACCATTAGTAGCTGGGCGGCCTGATAACGGTGAAATGATGTATGTGTGCATACATGCGTTTCTGAATCTATAAGTAAAAGGAGGCCATGTAGGACCACTGCGTCCCCACGCAAAATGTGGGAGCATGAGAGGCGATACTCTGATGTTTGCCAAACTAGTAGGAAAAGGATTAGTGGACCAAGATTTGGAAGCGTGTTAGAACCGCTAAGTTAAGCGACAAAATTATTAAATTCTAGCTGTTAGATCGATAGTATGTGCCTTAGTGGCAAAAGCGTGAAGATCCTTAATAGTTCATATGTGCAGATAGGGGAGCAGATGGGGGAAAAACACAGATAGGGGTGACATCAGTGACTTTCATCCGTTCTGTGTGCCATGGTGGTGATCATTATTTTAAAAATATCAACGAACTGCGTATTTTCTGGTGACATGTTTTAGGTTCTATCATTCCAAAGAGAAGTGAACTCAAGATGTTATGGTGACATTGCGGATGCTGCTACAATTATTATGCAATGCAAGTACAGCCTTAATACTGATCGTTAAAAAAGTACAAGTTTAAATTCTGATCAACTCTAAAATTGGTTATTATAGTATAGAGCCGGGACAACATAATGTGTGTCTATGTAGGTACAAGGATATTGTGGAAACAATCACATTCGTATGTGGGGTAGGAGACAGATGGAATAGCATACGATATACTCATTTGACGTAATAGTGAGTGGGAATATATACAGTAGTGAGAGCTCAGTCCTTACGTTATAAGGGATTGCGCTACAGTATTTGAACGTATCATTTTGTAAGCCAGCGATGCTACGTTACAGATTTGTAAGAATAGCTACAAAACGTAGTGCATTCCATTATCACTGTTGGAGGTTACAAAATTAATAAAGTGGCTACAAAAAGTAATGCATTTCATTGTCAATGTTGAGGCCCAGAGTAGCGGATCGCAGAGTGCAAATCCACCTAGCTTCTAGTTGTCTAAGGGTCAGTTCTCTGTTTCCACCCCGTTTGTTGGGCAACACCATATCAATACCATGAAAGCGAAATTTGGATCTGTCTACCCCATTTCTGCATTCGTGTGAGACAAGGGCATATGAGGTGTCCCCATTCGCAACTGCTCTGCAGTGTTCCTGTATGCGGGTTTTGAGTTGTCTTACTGTACTGCCCACATATATTTTACTGCAACCACAGATCAGTATGTATATCACAAAGCTAGTCAGACAGTTGATCAAATGCCGTATCTTGTGATGTGTGCCAGTGTTGTAACTGAAGGTGGTGATTTTATTACACCCTAGATTAGAAATGTTGCAGGTGCTGCAAGTGTAGAACCCCAGAGGTTTGCGCAGCCAACTCTGTTGTTGAGGTATTCTGGGTATTGTGTAGCTAGGACACAAAGAGTCCCTAATCGTTCTGCTTTTCCTGAAAGTCATGGAGGGTTTCTGAGTGATGATGTTATTCACTCCAGGTGCCCCCTTAAGCAGTGGAACTTTAGACATAGCTACAGCCCAAACTGATGAACAGACTTACACCAAATTTAGCAGAAAGGTAGTTTTTGGACCAGAAAGTGACTGTTTTGTTAATTGTTGTAAATCCATTCAGTAGTTGCGAAGTTATTAAAAGGAATTCAAATTTGTATATCTGGGGAACGCGGAGGACCCATGACACCTGCCGATCTCAATCAGAGATTTGATTGGCTGCCAACACTTCAAACCAGGAAGTATTGGCAGCCATCTTGTGACTCGGCTTGAACTGAGTCACTTAAATTTTCAAAAAATAAATAAAAGGGGGCAGGGTAGAAACAGGCCAACAAAGCGTTTTTTTAAAAACATTTCAGCAAGATCCGCGGACCCCTCTGAAAATTAAAAAAAAATGAAGTGTGGGCTCCCATGCTTTGTTAATTATTGGCCCGGGTAGGCCAGGTCCTGGGGGCATTTTGCAAATAAAAAGGGCAGTTGCACTGCCCCTCCCTCCTGAGGCTTATTATGTCCTGGGGACCACCCTCTCCCCAGGACATTTTTATCAAGCAATGTAGGGGAGGCTTGTATGGCCTCCTCCTCTGCCCTGGGGACCAACATCTCCCCAGGGCTTATTTAATTATAATTGGGGGGGCCTCTTGTATCCCCCAGCACCGGGACTGTCACCTCCCCGGGGCTATATCTGTAACCAATACAGCGGGTCGTGAGAACCCCCCGCAGCCCCCAGTGCTGCCACCTCCATGGGGCTTTAATTTTAAATAATGCGGGGGCTGCGTGGACCCCCCACAGCCCCAGGGACCACAACCTCCCTAGGGCTTTTGCCAACATGAATGTGGGGAGCCATGCTGCCCCCTTGCTGTCCTGGGGACAACTACCTCCCTGGAGCATAATCAAAGCAAGGAGGGGGGCTGCGTGGCCCCTTCCTGTAGCTGTAGATGCCCTGGGGACCGCCACCCTCCTGGGCTGGCTCCTGCTATGTCCCTGGGTGCACGCCCCGGGACACAGCTGTTTGCTATGGCTTGACAGGAGCTTTACCACACCCACCAAGCCATAAAAAACTGTGCTCTGCTTTCAGCAAGCGAAAGCATTATGAATGCTCTAGATGGCTGAAAGCGTAGCACAATTGCTTTTTCAGAGAGGGAGCTGTATGTTAGTAGCTCCCTCTCTGTGAAAGCAATGCGCCAGCATCTAAAGGAAAGGCCCTAGACTGGTAACTCTCACGCCTCACTGGCAGAACACAGAGAATAAGACTCCCGCCCTTCTTCTGAGAACCGACAGTGATCGGATGCAGAGTTCCCCAAGGATCCTCGCTCAGCCCCACCCTCTTCAACGTCTTCATGGCCCCCCTCGCAACCATCATCAGAAACCACGGGCTCAATATCGTCTCCTATGCCGATGATACCCAGCTCATCCTCTCCCTCACCAAGGAACCCAACATCACCAGGCACAACTTCCAAGAAGGGATGAAAGCTGTTGCAACCTGGATGAAGCACAGCTGCCTGAAACTTAACTCAGAGAAAACGGAAGTCCTCATCCTCGGCTCACCCCCTCTGCATGGGATGACACCTGGTGGTCCCCCACCCTCAGAAACCCACCCACCCTGACGGACCATGCAGGTAACCTCGGCATCATTCTGGACTCTTCGCTCACTATGAATCGCCAGATCAGCGCCGTCTCCTCCACATGCTTCACCACCCTCCGCATACTATGTGAGACATTCAAGTGGATCCCCCGACTCTAGGAAAATGGTCACTCATGCACTCGTCACCAGCAGACTGGACTATGGCAATGCCCTCTAAGCCAGAATCAACAAAAAAATCCTCTGCAAACTCCAGACTGTCCAGACCGCCGCAGCTAGACTAATCCTTGACATCCCACGGCACACACCACATCACCCAACACCTTCGTGACCTCCGATGGCTTCCCGTTGAAAGAAGAATAACTTTCAAGCTGCTCACGCATGCCTACAAAGCCCTCTGGAACATCGGACCCCAATACCTCAACAACCGCCTCTCCTTCCATGCCCCCAAGAGAAACCTCCGCTCAGCTGACCCCTCCCTAGCCACCATCCCATGCTTCTACAGGACCAGAGCAGGTGGAAGGTCCTTCTCTTACCTCACAGCCAAGACCTGGAATTACCTCCCCCTTCACCTTCGGCAAAGCCCGATACTGCACCAATTCAGGAAGGGCCTCAAGACCCTAACGGATGAGTAGTGCGCTCTACAAACCCTGATTGATTGATTGAATGCTGGCTCCCACAGGAGGTGGGGAGCCAGCAGGGACCGGGGGATCTTTAGTCTCCCCCCATGGTCCCCATCAGTGGCAAGTGGGTGCCCTGGGTGGGACCAGGGCGCCCACAATTGAGGCCGGACCCAGGAAGATGGGATCCCTTGGGCCGAAGTTACCCGGTAGGGGGGCCACTCAATCCCCCTCCCTTTGTCATTTTACAGCTCAGCATGGATAGCATGGTGCTAGTACTATGCTTAAAAACTTTGCTGTAGAAATGGTAAAAGACTTTGTCCCTTTCTATCTAGGCACTGTGCTAATCCTACGCTTAAAGACTTTGATAGAAAATCAGACATTTGAGGTGACCAAATTTAGAGTGGCACTGGTGTTGAGGGTGCTCTATACTCAAGCTAATTTCCACCTAAACTTGAGTACTACCCAGACTTCTATATATATTATACAGAGTGGCAGTAGCAACTCTGTAGTTATAGTTAGGGTGAACAGAGGTAGGGAATTTTGTAATTTTCGACCCTTAATACTTTTGCAACCTTTTGACAAATGTTCGTAAAGGTTTACAGACTTGCTGGCCCTGCTTGACTGTTTGAGTCCTAAAAGGTTTGCAGCATTTCATGAAGGGGGTGTAAAGAAAAAAGGGGGGTCACAAAAAGGGCTTCTATATTTCACAAACAACAAAAAACGTCAGCTGGATTTTTGTGAAATTCTGCAGTATTGCTTAATAAGTTGTGCAAATGATTCTTTTGGGCACTGCAAGCAATGGGCCCGATTCACAAAAGTAATCTGAGACAAAATCCTAACTTTATGACTTTCGGTATTCACAAAGGGCATTTAGGAGTAGTAAAGTTAGGATTCCTAACTTTACAACTCCTAAATGCCCTTTGTGAATACCGAAAGTCGTAAAGTTAAGATTTTGTCTCAGTTAAACTTAAATTTTGGTCTTAAGTTAAACTTAAGACCTGAGAACTGACACAAAATCTTAACTTTACTACTTTCGGTATTCACAAAGGGCATTTAGGAGTAGTAAAGTTAGGATTCATAACTTTACTACTCCTAAATGCCCTTTGTGAATACCAAAAGTTGTAAAGTTAGGATTTTGTCTCAGATTACTTTTGTGAATCGGGACCAATGAACTTAAGTAATTATTAAGTTATAAGATTTTTTATCTATATCTGTGGCTGTGGTAGTACTACAGTAGTACCGCGGTACAAACTCGGTACATAGTGATGATGAGGGATAGCCTCATTGGCTAATGAGGACTTTAGAGAAACCTTATGGCAGCCATGTAGTTTCACACGGCACTTTCACTGTGTTTTATAATACGCAGTAAAAAGGTTGTGTTAAAAATGCCTTATGACTGTAATTGCAATGGGACTGAGGTTGCTATAGTTGGCTTATGTAGAGTTAAAAGTTTGTACATGTATTGATTTTTTTAATTTAAGGGGTTCCACGGTATGGCTGCGTGGGACTCTAGAGAGTACAGCAGTACAAAAAAAGGAAGAACCCACACTTATTGACACATATATAATTCTCCGGTTAGGTTGGCTTTTAAAAGAGCCTTTTGCTATAACTAAATATTGGGAATTTACATATGTTGCAGAAGGAGTTGGTGCATGTTGGTAATAAAGATGTTATTGCCAGTTGCAGTGAAATGAACACAATCAGCTTGATAAAGGGAAGCATCTGAAAACCGAATGTTGAGGTGGTACAGAGGGGACATGTTGTGATCTTTTAGGAATGGAGACACCATTTTGTTGATATCTTTGTGGCGTTTTTTATACTTCACAGCATTTTGTACAGAGTATTTCCATTGGATCTTTTGGCAAATAATCAAATACACAAAATGGGTGTTAGGAAATACACTCATCAAAAATGTAAAAGTTGCTTTCATGTCAATTTTAAGTCTTACACCTGTGATGAGACCAATATCATTGCTTCCACAGTGAATAATCATGACATGGGGATGCTGACAATTGCTAAGTGAAGAAATTAAGGGTAGGATGTTATTCTACCTTAAACCTTTTACATCACCCATGTGATTTCAACATTTGGTGTTCCTAAATTATGTTGCATTCCTCTTCTTTTGGCAAACTGTCTTGCCCATAAAATATAGCTGTGTCCAATTGTCCACACAGGAAGCATTATTGTTTACCACAACCTAATATCTTCAAAAATCAGGTACTGAATGGAGTGCAGTGAAACGTCTAGATAATACCCTAGACCACTGCCAAATTATCTTGTTTGTCAAATTTTATACTTCTGAAAGAACCTTGCTGACTGGTTCAATATGAGATTGGGCTGGTAACATAGCCCAAACAGTACAACTGAAGCCCATTCATTCCTAGAAAGATTAGACTGTTAACTCTAAACATACTACTGAGTGGATTCAGCTACTTAAGTTGAATTGACAGTCATATGAACATATTAACCAATAGAGAATAGTATTAGAAATGTACCAGTCAATGATGTGGTTTGTAACATATTATATTTCTAAAAGAAACATGCTGATTAGTTTAATATGACGTTGGGCTGGTAACATAGTGTAAACTGTACAAGTCAAGGCCATTTATTCCTACATAAATGAGATTGTTAACGTTTATCATGCTACTAAAAACATACAGCTATTTCAGTAGAATTTAAGGTTATAGAAGCATATTAACCAATACAGTATAAAATTATAAATGTACCAAAAAATGATCTTCTGTATAACATCTTATACTTAAAAAAGAACCATGCTGATTGGTTTAAAATAACATTGGCCTGCTAACATAGCACAAACAGTAAAACTGACGTCCATTTCTTCTGAAATATACTACTCTGTTACTGTTACATTCTACCACACTCCACTGTACACCATTCCACTCTAATCAGCCCACTCTAATCTATTCAACTGTATGCCACTCTACTCTAGACCACAATACTGTAAAATACTCCACTATATGCTATTCCACTCTACACCACTCCAATGTATGCCGCTCCTCTGTATAACACTCCACTATAAAGTATCCCACTTTAGACAACTACACTCTACACCACTGAATTCTACTTTGTTCAACTCTATGTCCTGCACTGTACCCCACTCCACTGTACCATACTCCACTGTATGCTATTAAAGGTACTCCACTGTACCCTCCTCCACTGTACTCCACTCTATGCCATTGCACTCTGCGCAACTCCACTGTATGCTATTTCAATGTATGCCTGCAGTTTACGCAATTCCACTGTGAGATACTTCACTGAATGGTATTTCACTTCATGCTACTCTACTGTATGTGACTCCCCTTTAGCCCACTTCACTTTATGCCATGCTGATTGTTTTAAAATAACATTGGTACAACTGAAGTCCATTAATTCTGAAAACTACTACACTGTTACTATTCCAGTGTACCACACTCCACTGTACACTACTCCACTGTAAAGCACTACATTCTACCCTATTCTACTTAGTGCCACTCCACACTACAGTACTACAATGTACAACACTCCACTATTTGATATTCCGTGGTACACCGCTCCAATTTATTCTACTCCACTCTACGCCACTCCAATGTATCTCACTCCAATATAAAGTATTCCGCTATACGCAACTACACCGAACGCCTCTGAACTGTACCTTATTCGACTCTATGCCACTTCACTGAACCCAACTCCACTGTACAGTACTCCACTGTGTGCTATTACAATGTAAGCTACTCCACTGTATGACGCTCTGCATCACTGCACTCTACTCTACTCCACTGCATACTATTCCAATGTATACTACTGCAGTCTACGCCACCCCCCTGCAAAATCCTTCAGTGTATGCTATTAACTGTACTGTACTCTACAATATTCCACTGTATGGCAGTCAACTGAATGTCACTCCCCTTTAGCCCACTCCACTGTATGCTTTTTCAGTGTACAACACGCCACTGTACCACACTCGAGTTCACACCATTCCACTGTACGCCGCTTCACTGGATGCCACTCCACTGTACAGTGCTCCACTGTATGCTGTTCTACTGTATGCCATGCTAACGCATTACACTGTACAAGATGCCGCTATACGCTACTCCACTCTACACCACTTTAATGTATGGCACTCCACTCAACAGCACTCCACTGTATCACACTCCATTATACAGTTTTCCACTCTGTGCAACTACACTGTACACCACTCTACCTTATTTGACTCAATACCCCTCCATTTTATCAAACTCTACTATACACTACTCTACTGTATGCTATTACAATGTAAGCTACTGTGCTGTACTCTTCTGTACTCCACTCTATACAACTCCAAGCTATTGCACTCAAACCAATTCACTGCATACTATTCCAAATTATGCCACTGCATTGTACACTACTCCACTGTAAGCTACTCCACTGTAAGCTATTTTGCTGTGTGCTAATCTACTGTACGTTATTCTACTGTATGCCACTCCACTGTGCCACACTACATGGCACGCTACTCCACTTTAAGCCATTCCACTCTACACCACTGTACTGTGTGCTACTTCTCTGTACCTCACTACAATTTACTCCGCTACACTGTATGCCACTCCACTCTACAGCACTCCACTGTGCGATATTCCACTGTGCGCCACTAGAGTGAATGACACACCAATGCACCATACTCCACTGTACCATGCTGTTCTCATACTATTCCACTTAACTTAACCACACTACACTCTATGCCACTCCACTGTACGCTATTCAACTGTACACCACTCCACTGTACGCTACTTAATTCTACACCACTCAAGTCTTTATAGATACTTACAGCACAATTACCTTCTTGTTTAATTTTTTATTGTATTCACTTACTGCCAGTACCCACAAATAAATGTTAGTGATACCACACATCTCTTTATTTAATTGAGTTTGAAAATAATTCTAATAAGATCTTTTTTGTCTTCTTTTGGAACTGAAAAATCAGAAACCAAAATGCATCCAATAGGGCCTGAAAAAAACCAACAACAAAAACAGGGGTTCTGAGGAGGACAACACTGAGCAAGAACCAGCTCACGGTGAACATTAAGATCGCTCTCCCTTGTAACAATATCTGTGTTGAATGCAAGACATTAAGCTGCTGTCCCCACATATAGCTCAACAATATTCCATCCCTGCCAAAAGCATTTGACAGGAACCTGAGAGCCAGCTTCTGGAATGGTTGGTGGAGCTGAAGAGGAAGGCAGGGATGCTGGTTGCCTCTGAACACCCGAAGTTGAAGCAACAGGAACAGGTGTTGTGCTGCTAGAAGCACCAGAAACATCTTGACCTGGTTCCATCAATTTCTGGTCATGTATTCTCTCAGCATGCACCAAACGGGTCTCATGCATGCCGCGGAGGTGCTTGTGCATTCTCGTGATGCTGAAGGAATAGTGTTGTCCATTGCCTGAGAAATTACTTTATTGCACAGGCAATAAGTAACCTGGTGGTCTTTCACTTTTTTCTCCTCAGGTGGAAGAAAGATGAACTGCCATGCAACAGACTCCCTTAAATTGCGACATCACACTAACTCCTCCTGAGCAATCTCCTCCTCTTCCCCCTCAAAAGGCTCTGGAACAGCATCAGCAGGTTGAAGACTTTCAGCCTTCTCTCCCTGAACTCCCACAAAACAGCACTAGAGGATGCAGCAATACTGGAAGACTTCCCTAGAGCTTTGCCCCAAAAGACAGCCAAGAGAAAAAAGAACCAAGCTTCTGATTGGCTGGCAAGATATTCTGTTAGCCTATTAGATTGAATGTTACATTGGCGGGGTACCATTGTACTACTGAGTGAGAACCGCAATACCGGCAAACTTCCATAAAAAATAAAAGGTCACACTAAACTTGTCAATTGCATCTCCATAACCTAAATCCTGATCAGTAATACCACTTTTTAAAGGTTTACAACTTACATTATACATTTTAACGCACTTTTTTATATACGAAACAATATAAATATCATTGTTGTAGTTCCTAATTGAAGCCACTACTTAATACTTTATTATGTAACTTAATGTATGCTTTACATTACCATAATGTTTAGTAACATCACCCACACATTCAATGAACGTAACTCACCATAAGTAGATGTATTAATTTCACCATTACAAAAGGAATTTTAACAGCATGAACAAAACATTCATAATACTATAAAAATGTATGTTGACACTAAACCATTTTTACACTTACTACATTTTGAGTGATGTTACTAAGTAATATGTTAATGTAAAGTGTATAATACGTTACATAATAAAGTATTACAGTAGTGGCTTCATTTAGACACTATAACTATGATGTTTGTGCAGTGTTAAAAATAGTTGTTGTACATATGTACTGATCCCTAACTATAACGATTAGGTAACCTTTGTTTTGTGTGTGTGTGTGTGTCTGTGTGTATATACCTGTATGGGTGCCTGAGTGTCTGTGTGGGTGTGGGGGGTGTGTGATTCCCTGCATGGATGTGTGAGTGGGTGAATCCCTGGGTGTATGGGTTCATGAGTGCATCTGCGAGGGGCTGTATGGGTGAGTGAGTATGCGTATGGCTGTGTTGGTGAGTGAATGGATGTCCCAGTGGTAAATGTGTGAGTAACTACATATGTGAAAGGCAATATATGTGAGTGTTAGAGTAGGTAAGTGACTATATTTGAGAGTGAGTGATTGTGAGAGTGGCTGTATGGATGAGTTTGTGCTTGTGTCAGTGTTTGTAAAAGAGAGTAAGTATGTGTTAGTATCTATATGAATAAGTGAAGTGGTGTGTGTATAACTGTATAGGTGAGTAAATGGCGGTGTGATTCTATGGGTGACTGAGTAGGTGTGTGAGTATCTCTATGGGTGAGTGGCGGTGTGTGAGTGTCTGTATGAGTGTATGAGTGGCTATATCAGTGGCTGTATTGATGAGTGACTGCGTGAATGAGTGACTGTATGGGTGAGTGAGTAGATGTGTATGTAGACCTATGAATTAGTGAGTGAATATGTACTAACTGGTATTGGTGTGTCTATGGTTTTGAGAATGGTAGTCTGTATTTTAGAGTGGGTGTATGAAAGGTTATATTAGGGTGTGAGGAAGTGCATCAGATATTAAGTGGATGATGTAATCAGTGATGTCATCAGTGATGTCATTTGAGATGTCATCAGTGATGTCATCAGTGATGTCACAGACCATGTCATGAGTGATGTAATATGTGACATCATCAGCAGTGCATTGCAGGGGCGCGAGTTATAGTTAGCTCAGCTAACTATAACGGCTGAATTGCTCTGGTTTTGTATGAGTGAAATGTCAGCCTAACTATAACGTCCCTGAAACCTGTGGTTTTTTCAGTGAATATATATATATATATATATATATATATATATATATATATATATATATATATATATATATATATATATATCCAAAAACGCACAAAGCTCCTTCTGGAGTGCAGGGACCCAAGGAGGGTGGCGTACACGCCGGCAGAGCGTACCGGCAATAATATCCCAAAACAAAAGTCCAATACTTTATTGGACTTTTGTTTTGGGTATATATATATATATATATATATATATATATATATATATATATATATATATATATATATATATATATATATATATATATATATATCGTGCTCCAAGTCTGCCCAAGCAATGAGTTGCACTCAGGA
Source organism: Calotriton arnoldi (assembly GCA_963921515.1). Lineage (NCBI taxonomy): Eukaryota > Metazoa > Chordata > Amphibia > Caudata > Salamandridae > Calotriton > Calotriton arnoldi. The sequence continues at coordinate 40,790 of CAWUFW010017511.1, read as the reverse complement.
TGAGCTGAAAGCTTCAAGCCTTTAATGGGTATAGACTTACACCGTCTGCCGATACAATGAAATAGCCGTTCCAATGTCCTTCGCCTGACGCGTTTCGAATCCTTTCTTCTTCAGAGGCTGGTCGATTGGAAAGATAACGTGCTGCCGTCACAGTTCCCTTACTTAAGAACGTGATCCCACGCCCCCTGGTGGGCCGGTCGAATGGCTCGCAATTGAATAATTCGCGGTGGGGCATCATGGGAGCTGTAGTCCGGCTTTAATAAAACCCCAAATGGTTGCACTAATTCCTGTTGAATTCAAAGCCCATAGATGGGCCTCAGCAGAGGGTGTCCATCCTAAATCCCGCACTCGTGCTCCACTGAAGTGGTGCGGTGACATCCACACCTAGTGGCCCCCTAAGTCCACAGGGTGGTGCAAACTCGGCAGCAGGGCGGCCGCCAAAACATCATGCTCGAAGTCTGCCCAAGCAATGTGTTGCACTCAGGACGAGCTGAAAGCTTCAAGCCTTTAATGGGTATAGACTTACACCGTCTGCTGATACAATGAAACAGCCTTTCCAATGTCCTTCGCCTGACGCGTTTCGAATCCTTTCTTCTTCAGAGGCTGGTCGATTGGAAAGATAACGTGCTGCCGTCACAGTTCCCCTACTTAAGAACGTGATCCCACGCCCCCTGGTGGGCCGGTCGAATGACTCGCAATTGAATAATTCGCGGTGGGGCATCATGGGAGCTGTAGTCCACCTTAAATTTAATTTAGGACGGACACCCTCTGCTGAGGCCCATCTATGGGCTTTGAATTCAACAGGAATTAGTGCAACCATTTGGGGTTTTATTAAAGCCGGACTACAGCTCCCATGATGCCCCACCGCAAATTATTCAATTGAGAGTCATTCGACCGGCCCACCAGGGGGCGTGGGATCATGTTCTTATGTAAGGGAACTGTGACAGCAGCACGTTATCGTTCCAATCGACCAGCCTCTGAAAAAGAAAGGATTCAAAACGCGTCAGGCGAAGGACATTGGAACGGCTGTTTCATTGTATCGGCAGACGGTGTAAGTCTATACCCATTAAAGGCTTGAAGCTTTCAGCTCGTCCTGAGTGCAACTCATTGCTTGGGCATACTTGGAGCACAATATATATATATATATCACTAAATAACATGTCCCTAATCCAAGAATGACAAAACTAGCATAGCCCCCAAGGTTTATTTAGATAATCCAAAATCCTAAGGTGTATAGCCCACCAACTACCCGGGGTCTGGATCGCCTGTAATTTCTTAGTATAGCCAAAGTAATTACAGACCGCAGGTCCAAACATGTTAACACAATACAACACAATACAACAATATATTGATTAGACAAATGAAAATTCTATCAATGCCTCTGAGAGTTGTTTCTTAATAAATACCACTACACAGCGTGTCTTTAATTAAAAAAATTACTAACATTACCCCCAAGGTTTATTTCGAAAAGTGTGTAACCCACAAGCTAGCCGAGATATATATTTCACCCGAGGTGTATTATTGTAGCCAAAGTAGTTGCAGATTGCACGTTCAAGCTTGTTAACACGTGCTGTCTATTTTGTAACATCTCATTATCATAGTTGACAGCAACGTATTCTAAAAGGTGTCTGATTAAATTCGTATTCATCAAAATATAGATAGTGTTTTGAGATCTTCACAAAGTTATTAACAAAAGGCTTGTGATTAGATAGGTCTATCACTAATACATGCTACACACAACAATCGGATAGAGTAATCCAATGAAAGTTCGGCCATCTGTAAATTTTATTTCCATTAGCATACTGAGCGTATCGAAGCACCTCTAAAAGAAATCTATTTGTAAACGATATAAACTTTAAAAATTGTTAGTTTAGTTGTCAAACTGTACCCTCATCCAGATATATGGGTTGTCTCACGAACCAAAGACAGAGATATATCAGGGATTCATATTTCGACAAATCATATCCATGTACACGCTATTCCCAAACAGTCAGACGTACATCTCTGATGGGAAAGCTGCCATCTGTTTTCTTTTAATATTGCCGCTGGTATATTTGATGGCTAGCAAGGCCTCATATGAATTTATACTCAATTCACATGTAAAAAACCATCTCTAACACGCATGTCAGGAAAAATCAAAAGTTCTCATTATCATCATAGCCAGTGTGCCCCAAAATATTTAGTTTTATGAAGAACCCATGTCTCTATAATAGATCGTATCAATACAAAGAGAAACTATAAAATATAAAATAATACTGCTGATGGACCATATTGTTACATACAAATTGCAGCAATATCATAATTCCAGATGTTAATCAATAATGAATCAGTTAGCTAGAATATCAGGAAAAACAAGATGAATAGATGTTTCAAACCAATTACAGCAGCATCTTAATTCCAGTTTTAAAGAATATACTGAAAACTAAGGTGCAGGGTAAACTGGTTCTATATGTCATAAGAAGTGATGGAATTCATATTCCTTGTTGAGTCCAAATTCCACAGTTCTCAAGCGGGAAGTCCATTTTGCTTCACACTGCCTTAGTGCGAGTTCCCTATTTCCTTTATGTATGTCTGATGTTATCACCTCGATAGCATGAAATTTAATTGGTGAATCTGGGCTTCTTTGACACTTATGTGATGACAGTGGATAAGATACATCTTTGTTCCGACTTGCTCTGAGGTGTTCCATTATTCTTAATCTAAGTTCCCTAATTGTGCTCCCTATGTATACTTTGTCACAAGCACATATCACAGCATAGACTACATAGGTTGTGCGACAATCAATAAAGGTGTTGATTCTGTACTCCTTATCAGTGTTGTATGTAAAAGATTTTGATCTGTTCATACCAAAACTACATGCTGAACAAGTAGAGCAAGTATAAAAACCCTTGGGTTTTTGTGATAGCCAAGTAGTTTTATTCTTGTTCTTGATCGGTTATGTATAACTGGGGCTGATAATATCCTTGATACTATGCCCTCTACTATAAGTCATGGTAGGTTTGTCTTTTAGACCAGTATCTAGGCCTGGGACATTCCTTAGAAGTCCCCAATGTTTATTCAGTATCTGCCATACATCATGACTTGATGAATTGTATGTGGGAACGAATGCCAGATAATACTCTTCCTTATTGGGCAACTTCTTCACCCCAAGAAGATATTTTCTGTTTAGTCTACCGACTCTAGTTTTTGTATCTCTTAGTTGTTTATCTTTGTAGCCTCTTTGTGACATTCTTTGTATTAGCAGTTCAAGATTGTCTTCACATTCATCATCCTCACTACAGTTACGCTTGATCTGTAACATCTCACCAAATAGTATGGCCCTAATTGTATTAGATGGATGTGCGCTACTGGATAATAAAATACCATTTCAAGCTGTAGGCTTGCGATACAAGGTGCTTTGTATTCGATCACTCACAGTGTAAAAGGTCACATCCAGAAAGTCTATCCTGTTCTTGTTATAATTCATGGTAAATCTGACATTCGAGTCATTGTTGAGAAACACGAGGTAACCCTCCATTTGTAATAGGGAACCTGCCTATAATATCGTCGATGTCTCGACCCCAAAAATGTATGTGTTCCATCCATTCTGCAGCAATGGTGGGCCAGGCATACCCCCTCTCAAGGTGGGCTCCTGCATTCCCGAGGCGAGACCCTGGGGTGTTTGCTAGATGTATCACCCGGCTGCTTGTGCTACCCCCTTGAGGAGTGGAGATAGGTGGGCCAGAGATAAATTACTATAAAGTGCACACTGTTGGAGGAGTGGCCAGAGGGGTGAATACGTGGCGGCACCTGAGGTTATATTCCAGAGGTGGCGTGGTACCTTCCCTATCCTCCCCAGATCATCCAGATGTGGGGGTGCCTACACCCTCCTGGCTGCCATCTCATTTGCCACTAGGGTAAGCGGGCAAGGTACAGGGACCGGCAAACGCCTCTTGGTTCCATGACTCTACACCGCAGCTACATCCCAGTTTGGACCCCATGAGACTTCGTTGCCTAGAATTGTTGCATCCTACCAGCTCTTTTGTCCCCTGTGACGGTGGGTGGCATGCAGGGCATTATCTACATATTAAAATGGGAAAAACAAGGCCCTGATGATGGGCACCCCGTCCAAAATGTACAGACTCACAACGGGCCCCCGAGACTCCAGTAGACGGCTTGGGGTCAGTGAGCAGGCCTCAGGTCCCCTGGTGCCATGGATGTGATCCAAATACTGCAAGCCATCCAGGTTTCATGGGAGGCCCTTGAGGTAAAGATTTACAAAGTTGGGGTGGATGTTACGCTTCTGTGACAGGATGTGAGTGCGTTGGAGAGTTACGGAGGTGAAGAGTATAATAGCTACCCTTGAAGACAACTCAACAGGCCTTAAATCTAAGGTGATTACACTTCTCTTGAAAGTACACACCCTGGAGGTCAGAGCCGAGGATGCAGAAAATCGCTCCTGCCAGAGAAATTTGCAGTTTTTTTGGTGTCCCAGAGGGAGTCGAGCCACCCCACCCAAAAGCTTGTGAAAACTAGCTTAAATCATGAGTCCCTGTGGAGGCACTATTGCCCTTGTTTTTGGTTGGGAGGGCACACTGGGCCCTGACACAGCATCCCCCCCTGGGGCCCCATCACGCCCAGTCATTGCCAAGATACTAAACTTTCGTAACTGAGACGCTGTTCTGCGGGAGGAGCGTGCCGAGGGTAAGCTTTCTTTCCAATCGACTATACCAAGTCACCTCACCTTCTGTGCAAATTCTTGACACAGTTAAGCAGAAGCTCAGGGCAATGTCGCTTCAATACATGCTGCTCTTCCCAGCCCAATTGTGGGTCATCCATGGGGCCCGTTCTCATTTCTTTGATACACTAGAGGTGGCTTGGGAGTGGGTGACTGAACAACACTCCCATCAGTGATACGAGCCCCGGGCGGTGACTTTCAGGCAAGCCACAGATCACCGAGCCCGGTTGCCACCAGCTCCAAGGCCAGCAGACACCCTAAATTTAAAGGAAGGTGGGTATGAAGTGGACACTCTCCTGAGTCCTCCTTAGAGTGAACTAGGTGGGCCCAAGGTGGAGACAGAGATGCCTCTTGTGTCCCTGGCACCCGAGGAGGCCCCAGAACCCAATGAAACAGCTGCCTAAGAGGGAGCGGAAATCCTTAGTTGCTCACAGTAACTCCAGTGCTCAATGTCGAATTCTATTGGCCCTAACCCGGGGGGAGCACTGCTCTGCAATATATGGTCTGTGCGATTTGTTTTGGTTTTTATTTTGTTTTTGTTTTTTTAGTTAGACCATTGACTGAAATCATGTAAAGGAGGAGGTCCACCTTGAATACCCCGAGATGTATAGTATGTACCTTGTTGTGGGAAGATGGGCGATAGATGCTTCACAGGTAGAGAGTGTGGGGGAGGGATGTTAATGTTGGGGGGGTTTGACTGGGTTTATGTATTCTGTGTTATGTTGTTTTCTGTCATGATTGCTCCCATATCTGCCTCGTGCTACCCCCTGCACCTGTTGTGGAAGGCCCAACTGCCCCCATTTGAACCTCCACGCCAGCCTTATGATGGAATGTAGTCTTATCTCCTGGAATGTTAATGCTCTACTGGACCATATTAAACGCATTGCGGTCCTCAATCTCCTGCGCCACCAGCACAGGGTTGTACTGCTCCAAGAGACGCTCCCCCTAGACACCTTCTGCCCCTTTCTTCGCAGGTCTGGTTATGACCGGGTCTACCACTCAGGCTTCAGTAAAGTTTCTAGAGGGGTGGCGATCCTCCTATACAAAAACGTGCCATTAGTGGCCACACAGATCATACTCGACCCCCAGGGCCGGTTTGTGGGATTGATCGGGACCTTGGAGGAGAAAACCCTATAATCTGCTGAGCATTTATAACTCTCCTGGATCTCACTGAGGTGGTAGCAGCGCTACCATATGGGGGTGCTGCTCTTTGGGGGAGACTTCAATGCAGTCCCAGATATGGACATTTCTGGTCCACCTTTGCAAACTCGCTGAGCTCTATCCAGGATCCTGGGGTCCTGGATGGACTCCTTGCGACTCTGTGGCATTTGGAGGGTGTGGCACCCACGGAGGAGGGATTATACCCACACCTCTCCTTCCACAAAGACTGTGTCTCACATAGAGCATATATTCCTCCCAGCTGCTGACAAGTCCTCTACTTCAGCTGTTGATTTGCTCCCTCATGGTATCACAGGCCATTCCGCCCTGCTGCCCCACTTTGGAGTACAGGTGCACCATAAAAACCTATGTGGCGTCTGAACGCCTGGTTCCTCATGGATGAATGTCTCTTAGACCACCTGTCCAAGGAACTACAATACTATTTTGAGACTAATGAGGAGATGGTTTGCATGGCAGGCACATTGTGGGTGGTGCATAAGCCCACTATTCTTGGTGTAGCCAAAGCATACCTCAAACGTAAATACCAAAATAGACGTCAGCGCACAAGCTTGAATCCCACATGCTCCGGATGTAGACTGCGGCAGCAACGGCTGCGACAGAATCTCTGACCTGACAATTGGACATTGCCAAGGCATCATTACGCCATTTGGCCTTCCATGAAGCCTATCAGTGTTGGGGCGATACAAAAGGGGATGATGGACGGAACGTTTGAGCCAATCAAACACTCACCCCCAGTGAGCTAAAGAATGATGATGTATTAAACCCAGATCAGTTGACTGGGGGTGAGTGCTTGCAATGTTCAACACTCCGTCCATCATCCCCTTTGGTTTTGCTATGTTTGCCCTCAGTTGGCAGGGTATGCCCAGACGTGGGTCCCTTGCTCACTTTGCCACTGGATTCAAGCAAGCCTGGCTGATGACGGCTGAAATGCCAGAAACCGGTCCTAGGATGCTTGTTTCCGGTCCAGGGAAGACATGGCTTGGCAGTTCGGGCTGGACTGTTCCCATGAGGCACAGGGTCAGACTGATTTGCATATGGCCATGTCTGAACTGGGGTGGTGGAGTGAGCTAAAGAATGATGATGGATTAAACCCAGATCAGTTGACTGGGGGTGAGTGTTTGATTGGCTCAAACGTTCCGTCCATCATCCCCTTTTGTATCGCTATCAGTGTTGGGGAGCATACACCCAATGAATATACCAATATCGTGACAGAAACAAAACGCTTCTTCACAGATTAATTACCAGGAGTGTCAGCTCCTGTTTCATTCTGTCTCTGAGGACATCCTTGTGTCCTCAGTTAAGAATGATCAGGCTATTGCGAACGTGTTCGCAGGCTATTATGAGGCTCTCTATACCCGTCAGCCGCGGCCCGCCGCTGAGATTGACCGGCCGTTGTTGTTGGATGTCCTGCTTACCAAATGTACGCAGCTCCAACAGAGGGCTTTGGACTCTCACTGAAGATGAGAATCAGGTGGCCATCCCATATTTAAAAACTGAATAGGAACCCAGGCCCAGACAGCTTCCCTCTTGAATACTACTCTAAAGGCCGAGACATTGTCACCCCGCACCTTTCCCGACTGTATGTGGAGGCAGAGATTAGAAGGTCCTTTCCCCCAGAGCTTGACTTGGTGAGCACTGAAGTTATGCCTAAATTTGACCACCCAGCGATGAACTGCGCTTCCTATCGCCCCATCTCCCTAATTGATACAGTTCTTAAAATCTATACCAAAATTCTGGTGTTTAGACCACAGCCAATCTTACAGTCTTTAATCCATCCAGATCAATGTGGTTTTATGCCAAACAGCAGCATCAGACATCATGTCCGTCGAGTGCAGGTGGCCCTGGCTCACATAAGAGACATTGAGGAGGCAGCAGCTTTACTACTGATCGACTTTAAAAAGACCTTTGATACAGTTGATTGGCAATATCTAGAATCAATGTTGCTCCATAAGGGCTTTGGACCCCACTTTCGCACTCTTGTGGCCCTCCTATGTTCAAAACCTTCCCCCAAGTCCTTGTCAATGAAGTGTTATCTCTCGAATTTCTGATCCGTCGTGGGACTAGGCAGGGATGTCCCCTCTCCCTGCTCTTGTTTGCTCTGGCCATAGAACTACTGGCCCGTGTAATCTGCTGCGATGCTCACATGTGGGGTTGGAGATGGAGTGAAGTACTGGAGGACTGGATTGTGCCTTATGCGGATGATGTCCTTCTGCTTCTTGCTGACCCCGCGGTGTCAGCCCCACATGTACTTGAAATCCTCTGAATTTTCAAGGAGGCTTTGGGGCTGTGGGTGAACTGGCGGATATCGCTCATCTTCCCTATTGTATCGCCCCCTAGCCTGTAATGCCCCAGAAACACTGGACCCACTCCATCAGAAATGGGAGGGGTGGGTGAGAGAGCTGGAGGAGGCGGAGATGTGCGAGGCATGCATGGTCCCTCAGGAACTTGCAATATCTGCTAGACTCAAATTAGTCCAAATAAATTACCTCCACTTATACATGACACCACAAAGACTCTGGCATGCAGATATTCTCCCTGAGCCTAATTGTACTCAGTGCTCATCCCCTGGAGCAGACTTCTTTCATGTGGTCTGGCAGTGTCCCATGAGTGCCCGGTATTGGGCCTGGATAAATAATGCCCTGTCAGCGATCTTGTCAAGGCCCATTGCGTGGACCCCGAAATTGGCCCTGTTGGGTGCTATAAAGGACTTGGGAGGTATGAGGGGGGACAGGGTGTTGGTAATTTTGCAAGCACTTGTGGCCAAAAGAGATATTGCAGGTGCCTGGAAGTCACCAGGGCCACCTAGTTGAACGAAGTGGAGATCCGATATGGACTGGTGTGCCAAACAAGAAAAACTGATCTATATCGCTAGAGGCTGTCCACAGAAATTTTAAAAATATCTGGGGTAAATGGTGAGAGTACTACAGCCTGTCTTCTATGCTGGAGACTGAGCCTGAAGATGCTGTGCTGCCCGGATGATCTTCTGGACGTGTAGGTGGGTGGTAGAATGGGATTTTGATTGGGATGCATCGTTGATTTTCTTGTTACTGTCACTTTAAGAAAACTAATAAAGTCTGTTTCTAAAAATAAATACCCAGGTGTAGCACCATATGGTTTGACATAGCCCCCTATGGTCATGTGCTGCTTTATATGTACAGTGCAGCCCATACGCGAACATTAAGTTCAACATTTTTAGTGCAGTCTAATATGCACAGGTATAGCCCTAATTAAACTAGTTTTAGCTCCATGATACCCAGGAAATTCCTTGTATGCTCAGTTATACCTTACACATGCAGGCACAGAGCCCTATGGACAGATATGGATTCACGTATTTAGCTGTAGTTCTCCATGCATAGGTCAAGCCCCATATATCCAGGTACAGAACACTACGTACAATATTAGCCTCATCTATTCAGCTTTACTTTTTAATGTGACAAGATACATCTTTAGTTTCTGCCAGAGCTCATGAAAGCACTAAAAACAGTTTTTAAAAGTATTTTAGTGAGACAGAATTTGATTCCAACCCTTTGCTGAACTTCTTTTTTATTGCCATTTTACTGTGCAGCCATTGGTTTATCCTTCCTATAAAGAAGTTTCAGTGCAGTACATGTGTGGTGCAGCATCCATTGCTTGCAATTGGGCGGGCTGAGGGTGTCAACAGACGACAGAATAGGGAAAATTAAATAAATTAATCCTATTCCGTCATCTGTCGACTTCCCCACCGCCTCGCCCCAGCCCACCGCACTTCCCTGCACCAGCCGCAACTGCATGGTTATCACTTTGAACTGATCTCCCGCTAGCCTTGATTTATTTGTACAATGGTGAAGCGCAGTGCATCAATTAATTTGAGAGTGGCATGAAATTGCATGCATCTTGCTAGTCTGAAACAGCATGTTGATGATTACTCAAGAAGAAGGTCTCCTTGCCTGAAACCACCAACTTTCAGATGTATCTTTTAGATTTGAGCAGAATCAAAAGAAGCAGCCAGATCTGGTGGTGAAGTGGACTAATGCAGCCATTCGAGGGATCTGTGCTTGACCCAATAGTCACAGATTAGAAGTCTGGCAGATCAACTCAGCCTTTCATCCTTCTGTGGTTGATAAAATTAGAAGGACAGTGTTGGGTAGCAGCCGACATCTGTTATGTGCCAATAGCTCAAAAGACTTCTTTTGCATTGATTGTGTGCATTTTGTAAGGACACATTATATTATGCCCAGCTTTAAATATCTTAGGGCTACATGTATGAAGATTTGAAATAGCTATTTCCTGATTGCAGTTTCCTGCGATTTGCAGTTAGGAAATTGCTATTACAAAATGTATGAAACTTGCTTGAGTTTTATTTGTGATTCCTAGTGGGTCGCAAATAGACCTACCTCATGAATATTAATGAGGTGGGTCGCAATTAGCGCTACGTGGAACTCCACCAAGCGGTAAAAAAACTCTGCAACACTACACGGAGTTCCGTGAGCATGCGGAATTGCTTGTACTGCATGCTCGCGAGACTTTTTTGACGTTCGACAATGTGGATTGCGTGTCCGGGGGGAAATATTGCGCAAACTTCACCACGCGGTCGTCAATGGGTGCGGCCATCTTGTTTTTCTACTCTTTGTAAGGTTCTGGGGCCTGTTTTTGAATCCTCTCCAATCTTTTCAATCCTTTGTTTCTAAAACTTTTTTTCTGATCTTTTTTATTTATTATCTATCCCTCTCTCTTCCTAAGTGTATATTTTGTGTTTTATTTCTACTTTTACTGTGTTCTTTTGTACTGTTTTTCTAATACTTGCTTTTTATTTTTTTTCACTTCCCTACTTCTTCTCCTGACTTTATTTTTTACTTCAACATTTTCTTTTCGTCCCCGCCCCCCAGAACCATGGCTAAGGGTAGTGCGACCAGAAGCCTCTTTCCTTGCGGAAGACGGCGCCCAGAAGTGGTGCAGGCCCGGGCCTTGTTCTCAGAGGTGGAGGTGGCCGCCTTACTTTTTTCTTGCAGCGCCACCTCCCCTTAACCTTGGCAGCAAGCGGCAGGCCTAGTTCTGGCTATGGGATCCAGGAGCGTCACCGCTGGTGGGCGAGGGTGCGTCGGGCAGTGTTTTGCTGTTCTGAGGTCCGGCGCACCCACAACCAGCTGACTCACCAGTGGTCTGACATCCCAGACTGGGAGCAGGACCTGCTGGACCTGCTAGGTGTTGAGGTCGTGGGGCTTGGTGAGTAGCTAATTATATTACTATTATGTGTTCTGTTCTGTGTTATTGCGAATATAATTTTTTTCCCAAATAGCAGGAATGCTGCTGCTGCTTACATGCAGGTAAGTTACTTTTAAAAATCTTATATTATGTGATTGTTATTCTTCTAGACAGGTGCTCGGTGCTACTAATCTTACTTGTTTGCAACTTTGTGCTCGCTTGGGCTGATTATGTAAGAGAGGTTAGAGAACTTAAGTTAGGTAATGCTAGAGAGACTCCTTTCCTTTGTCCTGTCACTAAGATAGTGGTGGTAGGTAGTTATTATAGTTAGTAACTTAGTATTAGTTGATACTTTTTTAGCAATCTGCGTGACACGTCCTCCGTCAGGTGCTGCTGAATCCAGTCCGTAGTAGTAGAACCTTTTGTAGTTTGTTAGTGAGTGAATAATATAGCAACTCAGCACATCAGCAACCAACCAACAATTTGGTGTATGCAATATGCATGCGTCCATCTATGCATTTTTGAGGACTAAAATAAATGGAAATGCAGACTTAGTGAACAATTGGCCCGTCAAAGGGGGTTGATTCATTGATGATTGCGAATGAGATCGGAACTTAGAAGAAGCAAATATAATTTTTGGCAATTCATTCCAATGTCTTTGGAATAGGCGGGCTAGGTGGTACTTAGGTTTAGGATTCTGGAATCAGAATGGAACACTGGATTAATAAATAACTTGACGGTCCGCGATCGTGATACTACTAGTCGATCAGATTAGATAGGTCAATTTTATTGCAATTGTCGTTTCCTGTCAAAAAATCTTTTTAGAGTGTTTTAAAAAATATTTATTATTTGTTTCACACCAATCAATTTTTTCTCTGTCTTTATTTATGTCTAACATGATCAGCATCCAGGGGCAAGAAGACAACGGGATCTGCTGAGGTGGGAGCTGGAGATGCCTCCCAGGGCCAGGATCCTTCCTCTACAGAGGGCCCTGCTGCTGGCCCCAGTAAGTCCTCCTGTTGTTAATATTAATAATTATATTTAATAACTTTTACTGCACCTTTGTTTTTCAAACTATTATTTCCGTCTCCTAATTCAATTTTTTACCAAATCTTCTTCAATCTATCTGTTTCTAAATTCTTGTTATCCCTGCGTTACCTACCCACTTAGTTATTACATCTCTAGTGTCTGTTTTTTTTTTACATCAATCTAACTGCCTCTGACTCTGTACTACTATTAGTCTGTCTGTAGCTGCCGAGTTGGCCACTCTTTTTCTTTTTAAAAAGTTTTAAAACTCAGATTCACCAATAGCTCTAGCCACTGAGCCCAGTCCTTTGGGTTGTCCTGTTCTTGAGGGGCTTTTCGAAAATTGCCACCAACAAAATGCCCAACCAGATATTTTACTATTTTTGATAGGATAGGACATACTACTGTCTGCTCTACCCTAGTACCCAATTTGTACTAGTAATGTGTGTATTGTATATTCAATCTTGCTAGTGAAAATAAATAAATAGGGGGAGGCGTATATGGCATCTAAAAAATGTGTAATATTTTTTCTAGGCGTACCAACCAGCAGTGCCGGGGCCAGCGGCAGGGCAGGCGACACCAGCCAGTAGGGAGCAGATGCAGCAGCTGCAGGGGTGGGTGAGCCAGCAGCAGTGGCGGGTGGTGGTAAGTTATATTCCTTACTTATTGACAATACACACTCGCTGCAAGGGTGTACACTCTGCTGTTGAGAGAGACTAAGTTGTTGTGAACAACGGTTGAAGAAGACACCCTTTACTTAGCAATAGCATTAGCGGCGGGAGTTGAGTAACTAATGGCCTCTTCTATCTGACTTCAACTCAGCTGGGAAAGTTTTATGAAGAAGACTAAGAGTCAGACAACCTTGATGGAGGGGTTGAATGAAATGGGAAAGAAGGATGGAAGGAGGAAGGACTGGTGCTATATAATATATGACTAGCAGAGAAGGATGCGTGGGTGAAGGAAGGGGGCCCGGGATGCATGGGTGGCTGATAGGAATCGGATGCATGGGTGGTTGAAGGATGGGTGAAAGGTGAAAGAAAGGATGCCTGCCTGGGTGGGTGAAACTATGTGGGTGAAAGGAATCCTCCAGGGGGTTTGATGGGTCAAACTCAAAGACAAACAAGGACGCATGGGCGGTGGTTTAAAAAAAATTACAAATGTATGTTGTTGGTGAAAGGATTGTTGAGAGATTAAGATGAATGATAGCCATGTTTACTTTGAATGGATGGATGCCTGGATGGTATTCAATCATAGCATAGGTGGAGACTGTCACTGGATGAAGAGAATGTAAAAGTAAAGCAAACCATGCCAGAGTAGCAAAGCCAAGGAGAAAAGAATAAGATTAGAATCTTGGTTACAATTGTCTTTTTTCTTTCTTGATATAGCTACTCCTTCCCAACCGAAACAACGAAACAGGAAGGAGTTAGCAGCCATGGCCCAGCAACGGAAGCTGGAGATAATCCGTGCGGAATATCTGTGACTGGTGGGGCTGGTGGAGGAGGAGGAGGAGGCGGCAGCAGCTGCAGCCTCCTCCAATGCCCATGGCCCCAGCCAGGCCCCCCAGTGCCTCCAGTGGTCTGGCAGCCGCCCACCTCACTTCTTTGAACACTGCTGCCCACCCCTGTGCATGCAACTGCAAGGCATTTAAGCGCCGCATGCTCCTCCAGATGGAGCGCCTAGAGGAGCGGATAAACGCCCTAGAGAGTAACAAGATCCGGCGAGCCCGCCGCTAGAATTCCGTTGCCTTGCCCCTTTTTTAATCTTTTTTTTGGTGGGTGGGAAATGGGCGTTGGGGAAAAGTTGGGGCTTATGGACATTGGACTCTTATGATGGACATTGGTTGGGGTTAGGGAGAGGGGTGGGTCAGGTGTTGTGCTTTATTTTATTAGTTTATTTGTTAGGGGAATAAATTATTTATGGTTTACATATGATGTACATTTTTTGTGGGGGGGTTACTCTTTTACTTCACACGGTTTCCGTTGCTGCAGCAGGGCCGCAGCCAGTTTTTGATTGAAATAATTAGGGGTGGGCGGAATTTGCAGAGTCGCGTTCCGCAAAGTTCCGCGAAACGGTAAAAAATCTCCGCGAGCTTTGCAAAGTTCCGCGAGCATGCGGAATTGCTTGGTCCGCCCGTTCGCGATGGGTTTTTCATGTTCGGGGACGCTGTTTGCGTGCTCGGGGGGAAATATCTCGCGAACTTACCCATCCGGTCGTCAAATAGCGCAGCCATCTTGTTTCACTTGTCCCACCCGCTCGCGATGCGTGTTTCCTGTTCGCGGATGTCCGGTGGCGCGTCCGAATGACGTGTTCGCGATCGCACACTCTTGCGGCGCACGAGAACGGATAGGAAAACTCATCGGCGAACGCAGGGATCCCGGTAAGTCGCTACCGCACGCGTAAACATGCATTTTTAAAGCGCGAACAAGGAAAAAATTCCACTACGCTGCAGATCGCGGAATTTTCGGTAATTCTGCGTTCTCCGCGGAACGCAGAATTACCAAAATTCCGCAAATTCCGCGAGCGGAACGGAATTTACCGCCCACCCCTAGAAATAATCTGCAGATAGTGTAACACACCAACAGATAGATGCGGTACCCTCACTTGTGACCTGTCCTACTAGTACTGTCAGTCTCTCCTCCTAGTCTATGCAGTCTGCAACTAAAACCCCTATGGACTCGGAAGGGTGTGGGTGTGTGAATGAATGAATTAATTTCCATATTATTAATTATGCCTCCCCCAAAACTTCTTCTCTTACCTGTGATTGATGTTTATTTATACTTAGGTGAAGCAATGGCTGCGTGGTGATGGTTTGGTTTCCCAAGGTGCCATGGTGGTGGTAGTAGTAGTAGTAGACACTGACAGTAGCATTTGCAAAAAAGAAAATGAGAGTCAGTCACCTGAGGGAGACTCGGGAACGAGTAGTAGAAGTACAATACACAAGAAGACTGCCAAACAAGAAACCATGATGATGATAAGCAATGCTAAAGTAAAATAAACCAGAAGGCCTGGAGGGCTAGCCTAGTACAAGATACAAACTGAATTCAACTCGAGCTATGATGATGAAGCGGACAAGCGGCTTCGTAACCTTTAGTGCTGGAACTAGGATGATTGATGACTCGATGCTGGCAACCGATTATATTATTATGATGGACTATTTATGTTCCTCCGGAAAGAAAATGTGACTACCGAATACTGTGCATGGGTGGGCAATATAATATTGCCAGTGTGGGCTAAAGTGAAGTATATCTACTTAGAGCAGAAGAAGATCCTCGCCCTGCCTTGAGTTAGTGTTGCTTTCACCACATCCGCCCCAGCAAGTGTCTGATCAATAATTGGTGTAAATTTAATTTAGTCACACCTCAATATAAATCACACAGCCCAGGGAAAGAGGGTTAGGGTTTGATGAATGGTTGGGAAGGGGGTTTTGAGGGAAAGGTTTGACAAAGACAAACACTGCACATGGACAACACACAATCTTGGCAGCTGACCATCATAAATCTGTTAAGGGAGAATGCATGCATGAAGATGACTTGATGAGGGCAGCAGTATATTATTAATTATTATTATGCAATTGCCTTGCCTGTCTGCTCCCAGAGAGCCAAGTTATACACATTTTATGTTCTGTTATACCGGGCTTCCTTTTAAAGCTAGCAAAGAAAATTAAAAAATATCTGTAGGAGTCAAATATAAGAAAACATAATAAACAACAACACACACAGTCGTAATGATTGAAGAGAAAAAATTAATCAAATGAATTGATACTATAATTATTGTCAAATTGGGAGTTGCATCTCGGCATTCCTCTTGGTCCTTCCTTGGACTGTCCGTCCATCAATCTTGGGTGCCAGCCTGGCAGATGTGGTTTAGTAAGGTAAGTGTGAGTTGTTTTTCTCAGTATAGCACAGGGTAAAGGCCGGCCTGTAAGTGTAGATGGAAAAACAAAAGGGATATTGAAAAATCAAGGAGAAAAGTAAAGTTAAACTGCATAAATTAAGGGGGATTGCAACAAGAAAACTTTCAGAGACGGCATGGCTAAATCATGTCTACTCTGTTTCCAGCAGTTACCTCCAACAACAGGAGCAGGCCCGCCCACCCAACCTCCACTTAGCTTAGATTTTGAGCCAGACAGCACTGAGCACACACACACACAGTAACATAGCATTTTCCAAATTAAGTGTCAGTCATACCACCACACTCAACTCCACCACTACACAGACATGTAGGTCTGGTGGTGTTGTTGTTTAACTTTTAAGCCACTTCATGAAATGCCCTGAGTCATTCCATCAATCATCTCTGATCCTACTGACTGACTGCGAGTATGGTATGGTCATGGTGTCCAACTCTGTAGTGTCCAGAGTGAGTCCAGAATCAAAAATGCAATGGATCGGCCTGCAGTAGTACAATTTTGTTATTGAACAACAAGAAGGGAAACATTGACTTGAGTCACTTTTTTTGTGTGTAGATTAAATATTAGTAAACATCATGCACAACAACACAAACACCAATCACTCAGACTCAGCGTGCAATGCATGCCATAATTTACCTGCTCCTCCGGGGCAGTCCCTCTAGGCTCGGAAAGAAGGATAGATATATAGTCAGGTTCTTTGGAAGGACTCGAGGCAGGCACACATTTCACATTTGTTGTACTATTCTCCATCCAATGTCTGGCTTGACGGAAATGCATTTAGGGCGAGTCAGGACCCGGAGAAGTGGACTTACTTCTTCACTGACTGCACACAGTTGCAACTCCAATCCTGGAATAAAAGAGTAAGATGGTGGTGATGGATTGTTGTGATTCGAACCAGAAGGACACACAAATAATAAAAGTAAATAATATTCCTTAGCTATATCTTTAGGAGGGGCTTTTTTTGGGGTGTCAAAGCAGGAAAGAAAGTAACTCGAAAGCCTAGTTGTCAGGGAAGTAGAGCTTATCTTCTAACTCTGGTTGTTCACCCAGAAGTAGGTCACCTAACACACTACTTCCATGACCTGAGTCGCCGTCATCATCTTCCTGCTGTGCTACTTCAGGTATGGTGTAATCTGGTGGTTTAAAGTGCTGATTCATTTTGATCATGGTTAACCTCTCCACGTTTTGGGGTGAGAGACTTGCCCTTCTCACTGTCAAAATGGCACCAGCAGCACTGAAAACACGCTCAGAAGAGACACTTGTAACAGGGCACGCCAGATAGTTTATCGCCAGCCTGCTGAGCACTGGCCATTGGCGCCTTTTCCCATACCAATACAGCAATGGGTTTTGATCAAAGTAGACCTCTGTTGGGTCATCCAGATAGGCCTGGACCATCCGCTCAATGCTCATGGATGCTCCACTTTGCTCAGCCTCTTTTGCCTTTGCCTCAGCACTAGACTTAAACCCTTGCTGTAGACACCATTCATGTGCCGATTTTGGGGCTGATGCTCCTGTTCTTGTTGTTGTTGTTGATGTTGTTCTTGGTGTTGTTGGTGGTTTTGGCTGTTGTGAGCCAACCACACTGCCCTCAGGCTCTGAAGTTGAACTTGTAGCCAGCTGCTCTCCAGTACTTGTTGTGCCCTGGAGTAGCGGGCCTCTAATTCCCGGCCATTCTTTTCCTAGCTGACTGGCTTCCGCAGCTTTCCAAGTTTTATAGTTGGCAACATCACCGTCTGAAAAAGGAATGAAAGTGTGCAGTAATGGTTTGTACCGTGGATCCAAAATTGTGGCACAAATGTAATGGTTGGATTACACGGCCTCTTTGCACCCTTGTATTTTCAGATAGGCGAAGGGTTAAGTTCTCCCCCAATTTATATGCTTTTTTTTCCTCCACACCTGTGAACATTACAGACATCCCCTTCAGCTGTTCCTGTAGCATGTGCAACAATGGAATAGCTTGGCCCATAGTACAGTCCTCCTTGCTGACTTCACGTGTGAAGACCTCCAAAGGAGGTAGCATCTCTGTCATGCATTTAACTAGGCCCCATTGGTCCATCTCAATGATCATGCCTTTCACAGTAGTATCCCCTCTTTGCATGACATATTCATTGATTGGTCTGTACTGCTCAAACAGATGTTCAAGCATGTAATAATTTGAGTTCCAAGTTGAGTTCCAACGTGTTGGCACCTCCTGAATGAGTGCTTTAACTGGCATTCTATTATCACGTTGAATGATCCTCTGCTGCTTCTGGGCCAAAGAATGGCTGAAATGTGTGCAGATTCTTTTGCAGGTGGTCAGTAAGTTGCTGACTCGGCCATCTTTTTTCAGAAATTCTTGAACAATAATGTTAATGGAGTGCACCAAACACAGGACCCTGAAATAGCCACCATCGGCCATGGCCTTAACTATATTACTGCCATTGTCCGTGGCAACAAAACCAATGGTAAGCCCTCTTGGTCGCAGCCATTCAAAGACCTTGCTGTCAAAGTCTTCCAAAATGTTTGCAGCAGTATGAGATTTCTCCATGGCGAACATGCCTACAGTTGCCTGTTTCCGAGTGGCATTAAAAATCTCAGCAGTGTCAACACCTGCAGATATCTTTTCTCTAACCCTCACAAAAGAGATCCAGTGTGCAGTGAGGCACATGCAATCAGTGGCTTGGCAACTGGTCCACATGTCTGTTGTCAGGTGGATAGTGTGAACATCACTCTGCTGCAAAGCTTGTCCAAGAAATTTCAGCACGTCATGATGTAGTGCTGGAACAGCAACTCTGGCGAAATAGGAACGTCTGTGAACCTTAAATTTCCAAATTCAAGAAAATCCACCCCTTCCACAAAAGAAAAAGGGAGGAGGTCCAGCGCTAACATTTTAGCCAGCTTCGTGTTGTACAAACGTGCTGTTGGGAGGTTGTGTTCGTACTCCCCCTCTGACCTAAACATGCTGAGAATGGTAGCCTGGATTTTTTTCTTTTCTGGTGCCACTGATGCAGGTGACTTCTTGATGCCAGATGTTAGTCTCAATGCATGTTTTTTCATTGCGGTACTCTCTTACCTGGGACCCCTTGGTGTCTCAGCCTGACTCTTGTGCCATTGCGATGTTGCTGATGATGATGTGGGCAGTACCACTGCACTGCTGGGGACAAGGCTGCTTTGTGTAACAGAGAAAATGTATCCCTCTTGTTCACCTTCCACCGTGATCGGATCTTCTTCTTCATCCCCTCCACCAACAACAAGTGCAGTTTTTTGGCCGCTATGGTGCGCCTCCCACTGGATCAAGCGGTGTTTTCTCAGATGGGTTGTTTGGCCTCCGGTACAATAGTTTGTACCAAGCTTACCCCGACTAACACCTTGTCCACAAATGGAGCATATAGCAATGTTTACCTCCTTCCTGCTAACCAAAAGGAAGTCCCAAACTGGGGAGGTCAACTTTCTGGTGCTGCTGGTGCCACTTGAAATATCAGATGAACTGGTAGGTGGGCGTGAAGTTTGACTCTCTGCAGTACCTACTTCTACTGAGGTGGTTGTTGTGGTAGGTGTAGGTCGCTGCCAGGACTTAAATATGGCAGCTGTAGGTGGTGTTGGTGGTATCTGTGTAGGTGGTATCCGTGCCACATCCCTCACAGCAATTTGGGATGGGGTAATGTTGGTCTCCACTGGCGCGGGGCTAATGTCAATGATGACTGGCTCGTCATCATCATCCTCTTCTACATCTACCTCCATAACTCGAAGGCTTTCTGGAAACTTCCTTTTCCCTATCCTCGCCCGGCGTGTCTCACTCTCAGACTGAGGTGGCTTCCGAGTGGCGTCTAGATCATCAGAAGGGCTGCTTGCAGAAGAAGTTGATGGACTAACCCTCCTTTTCCTTGCTGGGGATCTGGAAGATAATGGATCTTCTAAAAGAGTGGCTTGCTCTTCTTCTTCCTCTGCAGGAAGCTCGATCTCCTCAACTGCCCCTACTTCCAGAGGAACAACTACTATTGGGGGTGGTTGCGGCTGTTGTTGCCCACTTATCTGAGTTTCCTGCATTGATTGGGTACTACTTTGCGATAACGATAAGTCAATTTCAACATCACTGCTCGCCGGCGTTGGACTCGTGATTAAACTGGCTGCCTCTGCGACAGACATGGGCTTGGCCCTAGGCTAGCGGGGTGGGTCCATTGATGCGGGGATGCTGCTCCAAGCTTGCTTCCCAGACACCCCTGCTGCAGGCGCAATTTTTGTTTTCCCAAAAAAGGTCTTAGGCAACATACCGGTCTTGTGGCAGTGTCTTCTTCTCACTGGCAACTTTCTTGGTACTGGACCTGGTACCTTTCTTTGGGGCCATCTTGAAGATGTCAGCATGCACTGGCATGCACTGGCACACTTTGAAGAGATGTCTGTGGTCACACGTCATGTGACGTAGTGTGCAGGCCTTCTGTCTGGCAGTACAATGGGTGATGTTGTCTCCTCCTCTTTTGTGCACCTAAAAGCAAAGAAGCAAGCATTCATTGTTGTGGTTCAATTACTACTAGTCCTTACAAATATAATATAACTTAGTGTGTGGTCACACTTGTTAGTGTTATTAATTAATATTATTACATTTATTACCTTAGTTACTAAAAAATTAACAATACAGTGTAGCCATTTGTGAGACTTTGACAACAACAAGGGCTTTCATGGTGTACTGTACAGTACACTCAGGAAGGATAAGAAAGAAGAAGAAGAACAACAAAAATACAAATGTAATAGTTTGGCATTGTGCATCACGTGGGATGCAGCATTCAGGGTGCTGCAGCTGACAAATGACAAAGGAAAAGACATGCAGGCCTATGGCAAAAGCACACTAACTGCCACCACAAAATGGCCGCCAGCCACATGGTCACTCACAACAAGCAGGAGACCTGGAAAACAATGAACTCAAGCAGGCCTATATGGACACAGACTTTACAAAATGGCCCCTGGCCTCATGGGGATGCTCAGCCAAGGCAATTGCTGGCCCACTATTACAAACACACTCATACACTGGCCAGACAAAGGAGGCATGCTAAGCAACACAGTTTTAATGCAACAATGCCAAAAATGAAAATCCACAGGGCTAAAAAAGGTTTGCAAGTTACAACAACCACACACATCCAACAAAGGCATTTATTGAACACACATGAAAAAAGTGAAATGTCAAAAAAAAATACATTTTGCATTTCAATCAAATGCCATCCATGCCCTTAATAATGTTTAAATTCAACAGACACCACAGAAACTGTTGTGATATGCACCTATGAGTAGCTCTGGGACTATTGGTTGGAAAACCCATTGGCAGACTAGGCCACATAGTGAATCAGTTCACATAAATAATTTTGGAAATTTATTAGAAAATGTAGTGAACTGTGCTACATTGTTTGCTGGATAAAAGCAGAAAATATTGCATGCAAAACAACAACCAGCAAGATGGCATGGCCACCACAAAGAAGGCTTGCAGGCCTAATGCAGAAGCACAGTGGCTGCCCCTTCACAAAAAGGCCGCCAGCCACATGGCCAGGCCACAACAACAAGAAAGGGAAGACAGACATTGTAGGCCTATGGCAAAAGCACACTGGCTTCCTTCACAAAATGGCCGCCAGCCACATGGGCAGGCCAAAGCAACAAGAAAGGGAAGACAGAGAATGCAGGCCTATAGCAAAAGCACACTGGCTGCCTTCACAAAATGGCCACCAGCCACATGGCCAGGCCACAACAACAAGTAAGGGAAGACAGACAATGCAGGCCTATGGCAAAAGCACACTTACTGCCTTCACAAAATGGCCGACAGCCACATGGCCAGGCCACAACAACAAGTAAGGGAAGACAGACAATGCAGGCCTATGGCAAAAGCACACTGACTGCCTTCACAAAATGGCCGACAGCCACATGGCCAGGCCACAACAACAAGAAAGGGAAGACAGACAATGCATGCCTATGCCGACAGCCACATGGCCAGTCTATCACAAGAAGAAGCAGTAAGCCAAGAGGAACAAAGGAAAGACATGCAGGCCCATGGCAAAAGCACACTAACTACCACCACAAAATGGCCACCAGCCACGTGGTCACTCACTACAAGCAGGCGGCCTGGAAAACAATGAACTCAAGCAGGCCTACATGGACACAGAATTTACAAAATGGCCCCTGGCCACATGGGGATGCTCAGCAAAGGCAAATGCTGGCCCACTATTACAAACACACTCACACACTGGCCAGACAAAGGAGGCATGCTAAACAACACAGCTTTAATGCAACAATGCCAAAAATGAAAATCCACAGGGCTAAAAAAGGTTTGCAAGTTACAACAACCACACACATCCAACAAAGGCATTTATTTAACACACATAAAAAAGTGAAATACCCAAAAATCTATATTTTGCATTTCAATCCAATGTCATCCATGCCCTAAATGATGTTTAAATTCAACAGACACCACAGAAACAGTTGTTTGATGCACCCATGAGTAGTTCTGGGCCTACTGGCTGAAAGGCCTATTGGCAGACTACTGGGCTAGTGAATTAAATAAATATTGCAAATTGATTTCAAATGTTGGAGAAAATGTAGTGAACTGTGCAACATGTTTCCTTTATAAAAGAAGAAAAATTACTTACAAAGAAACAACTAGGTCCCTACTGAAACAACAGGCCACCCACCACAATAGATTTTTAAAAAACCATGAAAAGTAAAAAAGATCTAGGCGCATGACCCCAATCAAACAAACAACACAAATTTCCAACTTACTTGTGAAATCTCAAATTCAAAAGTCCTCAAAACCAATGATATATGATGCAGCAGACACAAAGAGTGATCCTTCCAGCTCCAAATCCAAATGAAAGTGAACAGGAGATGGACAAAGCACTGGGAGGAGCCTGCTGGACAGAAACAGTAAGTTGGAGAATCTGGGGCACTTCCTTCCCATTAAAAAAAAAATTTTAAGAAAGAAAAAGGACTCCTTGCACTAAAAAGTACAGCCAAAGTTCAATCTGAGGAGCTTTTTTAATCCAAATCGTAATTTCGAGAGGGACTTGATGCTGCTAGGGAGAGAACCTTCTCCAGATTGCAGATTCTGCCTGTTCGGGATCACGATCCTCACAAAACCCCCTCCGGAAGTCCGCTGGCGCGCTCTAATCACATGTTCGCGAATGCAAACTTTTGCGGGACCATGCGGCCACCTAGCAAATCTCGTGGCGATCGCGAATGGCTCAGGAAATCTCATCTGCGATCGCAGGCACCTGGTAAGTCGCTCCCCCGTGCGCAAAATGTATTTTGGGTGCGCAAACACAAAAAAACTCTGCTCCGTTGCAAAGTGCGGAGTTTTCCGGCAACACCACGTTCTACGCAGAACGCGGAGTTGCCAAAAATCCACAAACTCCGCGAGCGGAGCGGAGTTTTACACCCAGGGTTAGTCGCAATTTGAGACCCATTAGGAATTGCCGCCAAATAAAAGCAATCTTTTTTTTTAAATACAACCCGTTTTTCTTAAAGGAAAATGGGTTACGTTTAAAAAGACAAATGAAAATTTTAACTTTCATTTTTTATGAGTAGACAGTGGACCACTCATTGCTGTTAAAAAATATTTGTTTCCAATTCTGAAAGGGGAAGAGGTCCCTTGAGGACCCTGTCCTATTTGCAAATGGGTTAACACCTCCTTCAAAGAGTCGGTAGTATAGGAATGTTTTGCTACCGTAAATCGGTCTCAAAACATTCATACATCCCATTAAGATGTGGTACTTGGAATGGACACCCTAAACACCCCCCTTCCAAATACCAAATCACAAACACATATTGCGATTCGGTAACCTGTTACCAAATTGCAATTTGTGTTTTGTGCATATTTAAAAGCATTTTTCGGTCAGAAATGGCCCGATTGCAAAAATGCTTTGTTCATATGGCCCATAAGGCCAAATGTACGACCATTTTATTTTGTGTCTCTAATTGCGATTTTTTGCGACTCGCAATTAGAGACTCGTAAAAAGAATTGTACTAATGTGTCTCAGACACATTACTGATTCCCAATAGGGTCGCAATTGACCTGCCTCATCAATAATTCATGAGGCAGGTCGCAATTTGCGACCCATCAGGAATGGGCAATAAAACAGGGATGGTGGCCTGCTGGGGACAGCAGGCCACCATGTCTGTGTTTGCTTTTAAATAAAGCAAAAACAATTTTTAAATGCAGTCCATTTTCTTTAAAGGGGCCACTGCATGCTCTTAAAAAAGTTTTTGCTACCATCCACAAAGTCCCCTGGGGATCCCTTCCCATTTGCGAATGGGCTACCTCCTACTAGTAGGAGGTAAACTGCAATTGTTTTGTGACCGCATTCGGGTCACAAAACAATCACACATCCCCTGGGACTGGCTATTAGGAAGGGACGCCCTTGGCACGCCCCTTCCTAATAGCGACTCGTAGACCCTATTTTGCGAGTCCGTAATAGTTTACCGACTCGCAAAATAGGATTAGTACATGTGAAAAGGCTGCTCAGTGGTAGCCAACGCCCCTATTTTTCGTTTGCAACCCTAAAAGCTGTTGAACATCTGGCCCTTAGGTTTTAATTTTTCATTATGAGAGGTCTAGTTTACACTAAAATAAAATGTAGAATTTTGATACCTAAAGCCTAGAAAACAAATGCTATTTAACAGGGATGTGTTTTTATGAAATAAAAAAATGAAACTGTCATCTATGTTTTTTCAATTAAGGTATTACTAGAATTTGACTTTTGGTAGTAGCTTACAATATTTGCGACTATTTTTAAAAATAGTTCTAATTATTTTTTCAAATGTGTTGATCATAGTTTCAATGGCTGTTCGCTTTGATGACTGTTCAGAGAAACACCACATGTGTCAAGTTACAGTCATCCTTTGATTGCCTGATTTTATCATGCCGTCCTAAGGACACATCTTTGCCCATGTGCATTGTAGATTTCAGATACATCTCTAGATGCAGAAATAGAAACCTGAATCCATTCTGTCTTGTGGATGTTTTTCCTTCATGTCGTCCATTTCGTTTTGAAGATATGATGTCGCAGAGTCAGGTAGAGCACTCTCTGTGCTGTCCCCAGTATTGTCTCTTACAGAGGTCGGACATCAATCAGAGGCACCAACCTCATGTAGCCTGATCAAGATAAGGAGTAAAATGGCCTAGACAACTGTAGTAGTGGAGGTGGTGGTCTTTCAGTACTGATTTTTGTCATTGCTGCAAGGAGGAGGTCAGCAGCAAGACACCAATAAGAATACATGGGTTAGAGGGATACATCTAGTTCTGTCTTATTCAGAGATTTCTAAATTTAAAGCAACTCCCAACCAATCCATAGTTAGAGCCTGTATATTCCAAGCTGTCTATATGAGACCCTCCTGATTTCAAACTTAGGGCCTGATTACCATCTTGGCGAATGGGATACTCCATCACAAATATGACGAATATCTAGTCCGCGATATTTCAGGTACCATTGGATATAATGGAATTGTAATACGGCGGACGGAATATCACATTTGTGACAGAGTATCCCAGCCACCAAGATCGTAATGAGGCTGTAAGCAGCACCCACCGCAATGTAAAAGTTGCATGTTGTGCATTGACATGCACAACGTGACAGGCACCGCGCGGTGCCTGGCACCTTGTGCATGCCAATGAAGGGGGTACCATGGGTACCCCCCAAGTGCACCCCCCACCCACCCAACACCCGGGGGGCCCGCAACGGGCCCCCAAAGCCAAAGACCGCATGCCTTTCCCTTGAGGCATCGCCGCCATGGAAAGGCACAAATCCGCACACACCGTAATATGGCAGACGGTGCCTACTAGGCACCGCCACCATATTATGGCCCAGGACCGCACGGCAGGCAATTGTAACGATTGCCTGCCTGCGGTAAAACGGCGGACGGTCTTTCCATCCGCCGCTGTACCCCTGCCATTGTAATGTGGCGGGGGTAGATGGAGAGCGGGCGGGGAAAGATGTTGGGCGGATCGCCCAACATCATAATGGCCCCCTTAGTTCTTTCAGAGCTTCAACCCAGTGCCACCCTGCTCTCACAGTACTTCTCCCCCATTTAGTAACCTAAATACTCCCTTTATTAAATTGGTCAAACTTACACAGCATTATGACCTTGGGTAGCAGCCACACCTGCGTTTGCCTTATGTACACTCAAATTTGTTTCCCTACTGTTTGTACAGTGCTATGTGATTACCAGCTATGTCAGTTATGTATTAATATCATTGCATATATGTTTCCCGATTCTGAAACATCAACATATGTGCCCTCATATTACAGGCCTTCAATAAACATATATAGGCATCAACACTGTGGTGTTCCCCAAACGCAGAGGCCTCTAATATCTAAACTTTACAGTGAAGTCACCTAACAAAGAGCCACACATATCAGAGCCCATAAGTTAGATCCCATGCCTTAGGCTCTCCACAGTGACAGCCCCAATCCTAACAATCATCTCACATTTAGAGCCCTCAAATTACCTATGCGTATCTTAAATGTCCATATTAAATCTAAATTCTATATTTGTAAATCGCAAATTATTACCCCAAAGGGTACCCAGGCACTGGGGGCCATTGGGGAGATTGAGTGAGCTATTGCCCAGAGTCACATGATGCTGAGCTGAGCTTCCACCGGGGATCGAGCAGCGGGCCTGCACTCTGGAGTCAGCCGCTCTGGCCATTGCGCCACACCTTTCCTTTATTACAGTATCACAATTGCTGCTCATGGTATCAATAGCCCATACCTTTCAACATCTTCCGCATTCTGAGGCCCACTTTCTTTGAACACCCTACATTCTACAGAATCCAAATTCAGCACTCCACAGTAAAATCCAGAGCCCTGTGTCATCTAGAAACCTTCCCACGCTAAGAGAATTTAAAAGTTCTGATTATTAGAACAATTCTCATCATCCTATAACACCTGTTTTCTTCATACATCCACCTTCAATGTCAACACCTCCATTTACTCTTGGTAGGTATACTTCTCAACAATCCACTTCCATGGCAATGAGGACTGCGGAAATCCTAAAATGTTTAACTATGATGATTGCATATGGTTCAATGTCTATACAGGTTACTTATTGTTCATTTTTGTGTGTTCCTCTCTTTGCTTGAGAGCCACCTGATTTCCCATTCTACTTTACCCTGATGCTTTTACCCATCCCTGTGTGATTATATGCTGCTAATACTTACTTTCTTTCATTTAATCTCCTTCTCTGGTTTCTATAAGGAAACTAACTCCAGTGCCCAGTTTTGTAAGATGCACACTGTTGCAAATAAGGCATTCTCTTTTTGAACAGGGCACAACAAAGTTGTTGAAGGGATATAAGTAATACTTAGCTTTCCCTCAAGTTTTTCTGGCCAGCTTTCAGCTTCGGCCATGTTTCTTTTGACACAGCTAGATATACGAGGCAGATTTCAGACGTTTTTAGGTTTTGACACCTCCCCAAAGCATCTCTGATATTTTTATGTTGTAGTTTAGTATAAAAGCTCGGTAGAGAACAGCAAAATGCAGTAACCAAACCTTTGTGATGAATTTCTTGGAATTTTTAATAACATAATTGTTAAGCACCCCAAAAGAGGAGTAGGTGTCCGAGGATTATGCCCAAGGGTAGCAGGGTGTAGGAAAAAAGAAGGTAGGGAGGGAGAGAAGACAAAACCTCCTGAGTTGCACCTTAGTGGACCTGTATCTCGGTCTGAAGACCCAGTCTCACTGTCACTGTGATTCCTATGAATTACAGAAAACATAATCAGAATCTTGATTGAAATGCATGCATCAGAGTGTATGAATGTGAGTTTTTTCTCACCTTTTTACAATCACTTACCGATTAAATGAGAGTGCATTAACTGGAAGCCCGTTACCCTTTCAAGGGAACACACAGGGAAATGGTTATGAGAATCTGGGGAATCCTGACATGACGAGCCATATAAAATAAAAAGATTGAATCACCAGTTTCTTGTGTCCATGACTAGCAGTCTTTCATAGTTCGTGCTATATAGTTCGTTGGCAGGAGTGGCCTGTGCAGGTAAGAGTGGTGGGGGGGACGCGACAGACGATGACGATGGAAAAAAAAAAAATCCCTCTTCGTTGTCAGTGGACTCCCCCCCCAACCCCACCACCCAACCGCTCTTACCTGCACTGGCCGCCCCTGTTTGTTGGAGCCGCAGGATCAGTGCACTGACCTGATTGATGATGATATTGTTGTTTTCTCTTTGTCGTAGACGCTGCCCCATTCAGGGGAAAAATGGTGGTGATAAGAGGACCCCACAACACAAGTCAAGAAGTGGAGCAAACCAGGAACTGTAAAAGGTGAGTAACTCCAGAAGTATGCTGGTTTACAAAGAGTCACTAAATGCAAGAGACAGATCCAGCCAAGAGCTGAAAAAGGTGAGTGACTCCAGGTGGTTGCTGGTGACTGTAGAGATCACAAGCGTGAAGAGCAGGGCTGAATAGAAGGTAATTACCTCCAGGTATGTTAAGCAATTCCAAATTAACAAGGATGCAGGAAGATGGGCCAACAGAAGAGGGAAGAAGCTCTAAAGAGATGAGGGTAATTCAGGGAAATTGTAAGCAGGGAGTGGGGCCAATCAGGTACTAGAATTTTTGGCAAGAAATAGCATGGAGAGTACCGCCAATAGCGACACATGAAGCCAAGGGCAGCTTCTGACTCGGCTGCGGCTTTTGAATGCACCGCATCAGAAATAGTTGCCAGCTCATACATGAGTACTTGATCTCATAATACCCACGTGTGAACTTGACACACACCTGGAAGGACTACTCAGGTAGTCCTTTCTTCAGGATTATGCCACGGCCCACTCACAACGCACGAGCATGTCAGGCGAGTCCTAACAATAAGTGGCATACCATATCAGGAGCGCCTTGTTTTTCAAATGCATTTTCAAGGGACTGGTTTAATATTCAGAAAGAGACTCCTGTTAATTATAATATCGAAATAATGTCTGACAATAATTCACCTATTCAATCCTTAAATACAATGGTATACAGATATGGAATCAATCTAGTTCTCTTGTGATGTCCAGATACATGTTAACCTACATACTACACATAATAATGCTATATGTTAACATTGAACGTAAATTCAGAATTCCTATCTAGCCCTGATGCAGTTATGCAGTTCTCTGGTAACTGACAAGTAACATTACTAATTGTGGACACCAAGACAGAAGCAGGCAAAGAACTCACCTCTTGTCTGTCTAGAATGGGAACTGAATTCTGCAGTCTGTTACACTGGTGCAGTGAAGGTTTACTGGGTTTGAAGTGCGTGTTCATTCTTATGGTTATAACACATATGTCAGGGGGGGAGTGGCTTGATGCCAGGAGAAGATGGCCGCTCTCCAGTGAGGCTCTGCGGCATCTCGGGAGGGTTTTTGACCTCCACTCGGACGGACCGCAACTTCGGCCACGAAATTGGGACCTTTCAAACCATGAAATCCCCCTGACTTGAGGGATGTGATTTCCGCTGACTGGTGAGCAGTTTTCTGGCTTTTTTTCACTCATAATGAGCGGCGTGTTTCCCTCACGGGACTCGCGACCGCCATTTTGAATTTTTGTTGTGCCGGATTCTATGCTCTCCTCACAGCGCCTCATTCTTTGATGACTTTTTCACCGCCTCGTATCATTTTTTGATACAATTCTTATCTTTTATCATCATTTCTCATTAAGGCAGTCTGGGAATGGTCATTTCAACATACTTTTGTGTCAACATGATTCTTTGGCTAAAATTCAGGTGACAGATTTTTTCTACTGGCCTTTCTACAATGTAGCGACCTGCATTTTTTTGGAGGATGTGTTTGTCTCAAATATTGTACAAGATCTGAATTTTTACCACAACAAGCTAACGTATCTTTCTCTCACAAGTTTTGTAATCTCCCCCAATACTATTTAAAAGGAAGTTTTAGCTTTATGTGGTTGCTGTTTGTTTATGGGGAGAACAAAGCCAGTGAGACGCACTACATCGCTATCTACTTCGTCATCTACATTCCAAGATTATAACCCATTTAATATTCTTCATTCCAACATGGAGGAAGGTCCTTGCAATACCGTACCCCCCCAGTGGGTACTGCAACGTCTTCGTCTAACATTCCACTTCCAACTTCGAAACCTCTGCCCAAACCATCGGTTTCTTCTAATCTCTCGTCTGGCAAACGTATTAAAAAGGATCCTCCATCTTCTGTCACCTCTCCTCCACCCACGTCTATGGACATACTCCTGGAGGAAATTTGTGCCCTTCGTCCTCATATGGAAAAGACTAATAACCGTCTACAAGCTTTGGAAGATAGGTGGACTTATATGGAAAGCAAAGTTGTGCAAGTGGAAAAACGTGTTGACTCTATACAAGTTGTGGTAAATCAGACTCCCACAATGCAATCGGAAATTTCATCTCTTAAAAAACAGGTTGAAAATCTTGAAAAACGCAACAGGCGTAATAACCTACGTATATATGGTCTGACAAAAGGGCAGGAAGGTTCAGACCCCATCACATTTTTCAAGTCTTTTCTTCCAAAAATTCTTGACATTCCCGACTCTCCAAGTCAAAATATCCAGCGGGCACACCACTTGGGACACAGCCCACATTCTTCAACTTCTTCTACCAAACCAAGAGGAGTCATTATGTATTTCTTAGAATACACTCACTTATTGAAAGTACTACATGCAGACAAATTTAAGGGTCGGATAACCTGGCAAGGCTATAATCTCTTCTTTTCCCAGGATTACGCGAAGGAAACAGCAGACAGGAGAAAGACATTTTTAGATATGAGACCAGCCTTGCAGAATCTTAATGCTGGATTTGGCTTGTTCCACCCATGTCAGTTCAAAGTAACTTATAAAAACAATTTTGACTTTGCAATCCTACCCTTTTAGAATATACCTTTTTCTCCCCTGTACACTGTTCCCAATCCAGGTTAGATTATTTGTTCCTTTCCCAGCCCCTTGCACAACACATCACTCTATCAGATATAGGTCCTATACTTATTTCAGATCATGCCCCAGTATTTTTAAATATAGAACTTCTCCCTCCAACTCATGGTACTAGATGTTGGAGATTTAATAATTCCCTTCTCTTAGACCACAATTTTACTCAAAGCTTTGAGTCCTTTGCTAATACCTTTTTTCTTGAAAATGAGCATTCAATTATCTCCCCACAAATTACATGGGATACTTTCAAAGCTGCGTCTAGAGACTTCATTATTTCTTTTGTATCCCGCAAGAAGAAATCCTCTTTAAATACTATGAACTCACTCACTACACGTATCAAACAATTAGAACATTCCTATTACCGTATAAATTCTAAATCCTCCCTGGAAGAGCTTGTTAAACTAAAATTCACTTTTAATAAATTATCTACAGATAATGCAAATTCATTTTTACTTAAAGCATCCGCGAAATACTATGGAGGCCAAAATAAATCGGGGAAGCTCTTGGCCAATTATCTTAAAATAAAAAAGGAACGCTCCAAAATCCACTCGATCCTTGCCTCATCCAATCACATGCTCTATAAGAATGAAGACATTCTGGCTAAATTTACCCATTTTTATCAGGATCTCTATACACCTGACTCTCCCAATTCTCAAGAAAATATTCAACAATATTTGTCTTCTATTGATCCTCCTTCCCATCTTAATTTAGAATTCTCTTCACTAGACAAAGACATTCAAACTCAGGATATTCTTAATGCAATCCATACCATTAAACATGGTAAAGCACCGGGTCCTGACGGCTTTACCATTGAGTTTTATTCCCATTTTTCTCACTTTCTTCTTCCTAAACTACATCAACTTTTCCTGTTCTTTATATCCTCTCAATCCTCCGGTGGGTCTTTTCAAGATGCTCTAATTTGCCTCCTACCCAAGGAAAATAAAGATCACACATTGTGCAAAAATTACAGGCCTATTTCTTTGATCAATTTAGAATATAAAATTTTTACAAAAATACTAGCTCTACGTTTGGAACTTTTAATGCCTCAATTAATTGGAGGAGAACAATGTGGTTTTATTAAAGGCCGTCATATTGCAGATAACATTAGATTATTCTTCAATGTCCTTAATAAATCAAAGTCCTATAAACACTCTTTGGCAGCTATCTCCCTGGATGCTGATAAAGCATTTGATCATGTAAGCTGGCCTTTTATTTTCTCTACCCTTTCTTGGTTTGGTTTTGGTAAAACTTTTATTGATTATGTTTCCTATTATATTCGTCTCCTACGTCATCTATTTTAGCTAATGGCCTTCTTTCTTCCTCATTTTCCCTACATCATTGTGTTATGCAAGGATGCCCTCTTTCTCCTCTCCTTTTCATTCTCGCTCTTGAACCATTTCTGATAAAGATTTGTACAAACTCTCAAATTTCCGGCTTTCAATACGGTGATAATCAATTAAAAGCCTTTGTTTACGCTGATGATATTTTACTTTTTCTTTCACAGCCACTGACCTCTCTTCCAGCTTTTCTATCGGAGGTACAACTTTTTGCTTCGGTTTAAGGATACAAATCAAATACGGACAAGTGTGAGATTCTTCCCCTAAACAAACTATGGGGCCCATTAGGATGGCGGGCGGATTGCCCCCGCTGGGCCGGCGGTAGCCACCGCTGGCCCGGCGGGGGCGATCCGCCCGCCATCCTTGCCTGATTGACCCCCCGCCATATTAGTATGGGCGGAAAAAGGGCATAATATGGTGGCGGTGTCTGCAAGACACCGCCATCCATATTATGATGCAGGCGGTGAATCGCCTTTCCATGGCGGCATTGCCACCATGGAAAGGCATGCGGTTCTTGCTTTTGGGGGCCCCTTGCCAGCCCCCAGGGTGTTGGAGGGGGTGGGGGTGCACATAGGGGGTACCTATGGTACCCCCCCTCATTGCAATGCACTACATGGCAGGCACCACGTGGTGCCTGCCATGTAGTGCATGGCAATGCTGTGCACAGACCTTTTGCATTGCGAGTGGGTCTGCAGCCAGCAGATCCACCCACAATGTAAAAGGCCCAGGATGCACCCGCCAGTGTGGCGGGCGCATCCTAATTCTCATTGCGGGACTGCCGCCACTTCGGCGGTCGGTTCCTGGCTCCGTTGCGATGGCGGGCGGACTTTGACCGCCCGCCATCGTAATGGACCCCTCTGTTTCCATGCTGATTATACCGTTGCTAATTTCCGTGGAAACCAGATAAAATTAAATACCTTGGTTTATGGTTTATGCCTACTATTAAAGAAACTGTATCCTTGAATCTAAAAGAATTGCAAACAACTTTGAAAAATCTCACTTCCAGTTGGAATCCCCTGTTTTTATCCTGGTCTGGCCGTTTGGATGTAATAAAAATGATGCTGGTTCCTATAATTCTCTTTTATATTTCTAACCTCCCTATAAATATACCTCATTCCCAATATAAGTTAATATATTCCATCCTATCTAAATTTGTATGGAACAATAAAAAACCACGTATGTCTCTTCAGAAACTTAAAAGACCTAAGTTTATGGGAGGTGTTAACTTCCCGGACTTTTATCCTATCACACTGCATTTTTCCTTAAACAATCTGCCTTCCTATTACAGGAGGACAATGCCTCAAATTTACCCCTATGGGCCAATATTGAAAATACTTTTTTCCATCCTTTTTCTGTATCCCTTCCTATTTTTAATAATATGTCAAAAATCTTCCAACCTATCTTCACTTCTCACAAATCCCCTAAGGACCAATTCTTGCAATCCTCCATCTGGTACAACCAACACATTCGAATTAACAATAAAACAGTTTTTAGGAAAGAGTGGCACGCTAAAGGACTTCATTGGATTTTTCAACTTTTTCATGGTGATATTTGTATTTCTTTTGCCAATGCCCAAATGCGTTTTTCGTTGCCATCTTCCTGGGAATCTAAATTCAATTCTTTAATCACAGAAATTCAACATGCTTACAATAATCTAGTATCTACTCCTGTATTTTCTTTTTCTCCACCCAATATACTTTCGATTTTGGAATCTACCCCTTCTGCTTCACAATTATATAAACATCTCCTTCCTCAACCAACCACTAGAGATAAAACAGAAATAGAATTACTTTGGGAAACAGATCTCCAGCTTACTTTTCCCATCCATATTTGGAACAAGATTTGGTTGAAAATAAGAAGATCTTCCAGAGCAGCTAACACCACGCAGATATTATTTTATATTTACAATAGACTTATGTTCACTCCTGTTCCATTACATAAGATAAATCCAACTCTCTCCCCTTCTTGTTGGTCTTGTTCATCCAACAAAGCAGATTTAAAACACATGTTATTCGATTGTCAACATATTCACAGATTTTGGACGCAGGTTTGGCAGCAAATAAATGACATATTTCATATGCAAGTCCCCCTTACTTTTGTTAACATTTTCTTAGGGAGTGTCTCTGAAGACTGAAATTCCCTTGTGACCAATTTTTACATAATAGACTTACTCCTTGCCGTTGCCTTTCAGCAAATCACCAGGGAATGGAAGAATTCTACTAAAGTAGCTTATCGGGCCTGGTGGTATGCGGTTTGTTACAACCATAGACTAGATAGAGCATATCTCTCCCCAATCTCCCTTGCTATTAAACGTGACACCCTTTGGCTACCCATAACTACCTTTTTAGACAATTCTGCTATGAATGCATGATCTCATAATCCCCGAATTGAAGAAGTTCCTAAACCTCCATGAATGTTTTTCATACACTATAAATATAGCAAAATACTAATTGGTCTATTTTTTCTTACTCTCGACATAGATGTTATTTATTGTATTGTGATTATGCTTATTTCCATAATTAGATGATTGTCACTTTTTTCCCCTCCTTTCCCCTCTATCTCGCATATTGTATTGATATGATAACTTTATGTATGATTTTTATCTTGTGCATTTTATATTGTATTTAATTAACTACAAATAAAATCTCTTTTAAACTCAAAATAACACATATGTCAGGCTTGCCATGAGTCATACGTTGGATGCAGAACCCTGGGAAACCTGGGTTATTTGCGCTTTGCTCAAAACTGCTGAGCTTCCTGTTGATTTTCCCTAACATTGGGTGTGTACATTAGAATTCCTCAGCTGTGGTGGGTTTTGTAGTCCTGATTGATGGAAAAGTGTGCCCACGCTTCTGAGTATTTTCTGTTTTCTCCTGATTTAATCTTGTATTATTTAGCCGAGCTTGTTGTTGCAACTTTGCTACCTCTCCATTCTGACTACAGAAATGTAGCAAGGGTGCAATGGCCCTTTTGCAAACAAGGAAGTCGGGCCCCCACCCCAGGTGAAAATTGTCACTAACTGGGGTGACATGGAGCCCTCGCTCCTATCCCACTGCATCTGCTGCACTGTTGATAGCTATGAATCACTGACATAATATCGGAAGACACAATATCGACCTACCATATTATCGACACATAAATATCGATTACACTAATATCGACATCCTATACCTATTTTAAAAAATACACTAATATCGACACCAAAATATCGTCAAACACTTACATTGATATCACTATTATCGAACACAAAAATATCGTTAGAAAAAATATCGAACAAATTTAAAAAATATACAAGATGACAAAAATATTGATAACAACAATATAGACAGGAATAATATCGCTTAAAAAAAATATCGACATGTTAAAAACATTTAAAACATACAAAACTTAACCCAAATAATATATATTTATCAATAAACATACACTGCATACAAAATAAATCAAACACAACCTGTTTTAAAATTATAAAAATATATCATCATAAAATATATTATAAACACACTATTAATAACTACATAAATATTATACTTAAATAAAATGCACATATTATTTAACATCAAATACAATATAATACATATTTAATAGACTAAAGCAGTAAAATAAAAAAATGCAATAACTGATTCTTAATTAGCGTTTTCCATATATGGAAAACAATGACCAAAACAATTAAAACAATAAATGACAACCAATGAAAGACACACACTATTAAAATAAACCAATGAAATTAAACAAACTATTAATTAAACACTATATAAAGACAGGAAAATTAATCATTATTTTACACCTCAAACCAAAAAGAAACAAGAAGGCTAAACTCTGCCAGATTGCTGCCAGAACACAGGACTTCATTAAAGGAAATTCTATTCCCTACTCCAGAAAGTAAGTAAAATGACATTTATAATCTGATACTACTGCTAGTCTTCAAAAACAACTATTTATACTGATAAAATAATTAATATGTATATTTTGAATTTATATCTCCTCTACAGATAATTCTGAAAACATCCAAACAGTTACAGAACATTGTGAAAAATCAACTTGGAAATAAAGTAAGTATTAAACCAAATTAAATTAAAACAATTACCTAAAATACCCAACCAAAGTCCAACTACATCCCAACTTCCCCCACTTCGTTCACAATTGAACAAAATTATTAAAATGACTTTTTTTCAACCAACAGAAATATCAGCAACAAAACAGATATCAAACAGCAAAGAAAGTGCATCAGCATTGAAAACGACTTCAAATTCAACATTGTAAGTATATAAATGACAATGTATATATATTAATAAATAAAACACTACAGTATTATTTTTAGTAATTGTCATATACATTTTTCTTAGCATTTGAAACATCACAATGAGTGAAGGCACCCAATTCATGACTTCACAAAAAGGAAAGTTTTTACTATGTTACATGGGGTATGTTTATACCCAAGAAAAACAAACTGGACTGAAAGTAAACTGGAAATGTAGTAAATACTATTCTAATAAGTGTTATGGGAGGGCTACAACTAAGGAAACAACCGTTCTTTGTGTTAGGGAGCATAACCACCCCCCTAACGTCACTGAAATTGAGGTTAGAAATGCTCTAGACGATATAAAAGAAGCTAGCACTAGTTCACAAAAATCTACCACTGAAATACTTAAGGAAATGCTCCCCAAAATACCACAACATGCTACTGGCCAAATGCCCTCAATATCTTCCCTAAAAAGAACTATAGTTAGAACGAAAAAAGCTACTACCACCACCACACGTGCCCCAAAAACATTTGAAGAAGTAGAAATTCCCCCAGAACTGTTAATTACACATAATGAAGAACAATTTCTTCTTTATAATAACAAATCTAAAGATAAAAGAATAATTATGTTTGCAGCTGCTAATAATTTAGTAAATTCTCCAACAGTCTGAAACTTGGATGATGGACGGGACTTTTAAAATATGTCCCAAACCATTCTATCAACTATATACTGTCCATGCACTATACCAAAATACTAACATCCCTTTTCTCTACGCATTATTACCAAATAAGCATAACTCCACATATATTGAACTACTGTCTAAAAGTAAACAAGAAACCAATAATTATTTTCCCCAAAAAATAATTATTGATTTTGAGCAGGGAATGATAAATGCAGTACTAAAAACCTACCCACACACAGCAGTTCAGGGTTGCTATTATAATTTTAATCAATGTATTTGGAGACACCTCCAAAAATCCACGCTAAGGGGTCGATTCCGATCTCACTCGGAAAGCCCTCCGTACAACTTGGATCCGGAGGGCTTTCCGAGCGAGACGTGCTCCAGTAGTCCGAACGAGCGAGTACGATGCTGCTGTATGCTTACGGACTCGGTTCGCTCAGTCTCCCATTGAACTCTATGGGAGCCTGTGTACAGACGCGTACACAGGCTCCCATAGCAGAAAAGGGGTGGGTGGGAAAAAGAGTACACCCTGTGGCGGGCACCCCATGGTGCCTGCCACACTGTACATGCTTGGATCGGGGGGACCCATGGGCACCCCTAGTGATAGATTCGGAGGGCCCCGGGTGAAGGGGGGCCTGGTACGGCCCCCCGAAGTATGCTTCTGACAGCCGTTTCGTCTCGCTGAGACCAAGGCAAAGCGGCTGTCCGAATCCTGCATCATACTCGCTCGGTCGGAAATCGGCTCCATTGCGCGGCACGATTCATCTACAAACGAGACGTACGGAGCGGTTCGGGTCCGGAAACGATTCGGTCGTCGCTTACGCGATCTTCGCATCGTACTTGGTCGTTCGGACTTGTGTACAATTTGGTCGTAAACAAGGGCTACGAATCGGATCCGGTAAAGCCAAATCCGATTCAGAGGCCTTCCGAACGACATTGGAATCGGGCCCTAAGTGTTGAATATGCAACAAATAGCTCCTTTGCATATCAAATAAAAAAACTTATAGCACTGGCCTACGTCCCAGTTACTGACATGGCCGAACACTACAACTTATTGATAGAAAGTTCATACTATCAACAAAATGAACAAAAACTAAGTCCCCTTGTAGACTATTTTGAGGATACCTGGGTGGGAAGACTCCACAGATCTGGACACAGAAGGCAACCTAAATACCACATTCCATGGTGGAATGTATATCACAGCACACTAAATAAAGAAGCTAAAACAAACAATGCTGTTGAAGGATGGCATAATGCCTTCCAAGCAACAACAGACAGAGCTCCACCTACTCTACATAAACTACTACTATCTATCCAAAAAGAACAGAGCTACCAACAACTAAGAATGGAGCAATCTGTAACACAAATAGGTCCAAAACTTACCAAACAAACTAGACAAATGTTTGAATACTTACAATACAAAGTAAGACTATATCCAACAAGAGGCCTAGAATACCTAGAAACAATAGCCAAAAGCCTACTTTAACTTAAAAATCCTCAAAATATCCAAATAGTCATCACCAAAATCAAAGCAAACAAATAAATATAATTTTTATATTTTCACAAATATAATTAATTTGTCAAATATATTTATAAAGAAACCAAAAATATATATTGACATATTAATTTTATTTATGAAAATATAGAACACAATAACACTACTTTCTTTAACATTTCCCTCCCACAATAAATATTTAAAATAACTTACCGTTTCTGTAGTAGAAGAAAGGAAATCCCAACTCTTGTAAATAAATCCAGGTATATCATAATACCAATAGAACCAAAGAAATCCCAAATAAAATAGAAAAATCCAACTGTTTCAAAATTAATCCTCCATCCGTAACTCCATAAACAATAAACCATAAAAATCCCGAAAAGGTTTTTAAAAAGAAACGCTCCATGAAAACGCGAAAAATTAAGGAAGTGTAAAATAATTATTAGTTGATTAAACTAATACACATTTCCTTAACAAAAAAACCCAGCAATCTTCTCGTAACTGCCACTTCTAACAACCAAAACCTGTAAAAAAACACGAACAATCCCACCCACACAAACATACACATAAACTATAATGTAATACTATTACAAACATTATTTACCCCATATTAAAACATATTTTCACATATTTACACATTTCTAACATAGGTCACTAAATTAACGGACGACATGTCACTAAAACCTAACTTACACATAAAAATCACCAAAACTTCAAAAACCTAACACTACACACACTACCTAGCACCTAACTACCTTCAAATTAAACTAAAAGTATAGTTTAAATAAAGAAAATTAAACTTACCTTCCCCGATGCTACGCAGCTTCCAACCGCGAGCTTCTCCCCTCAGAAATGACCCAAAACAAACGCGAGCGGTTACAAAATACAAGTTATAAACAAATATGGCTGCTTTAAACATTAAAGATTAATGTATTTTTTTAAAAACTGTTATAACATGATTAATACATTGCTAAAATGTTTTGTAAAAATACTACAAATTATAACTTATATTTCAAAAATTGTGTTATATTTTTCTTCATTGTAAAATTATAATAATAAATATTATAAAACATATAATATTTATTATTATAATTACATAATTATACATGTTATATACAATGTTTAAAAAATATGTACTAAATGCAATAAATGTTTAAAAAATGTATACATATTATAAAAATGTTTCTATTAAATAAATCCATGTAATAATTAATATTATTTATAATTTATATATAAATATTATTAATTAAAAAGTATTATTATATGTTAGAAAAATGTAATACAATATCAACAACTGGTCGTATTAAAAACATATGAAAACAAATATATTATTAAAAATGTACAGTATATGTAACAATATAATAAACATTCACAATACAAAATAAAAATGTACAACTGTTATTAAAAAATATTATCTTTAAACAAATGTTTAAAAAGCAATGTAAAACTACATTTTGTCATGTTAAAAAATGTTCATTGCTGTATTAAAAAGTTTAGCAATGTTTAAAACAAATTTTTGCAAAATTATTATATATAAAAGTATACATATGTACCAAATATATAATGTCTGAAAAATAAAGATTGTATTTATTTTCTCTATGTGTAACAATTTATATTATATGCACTTAATAAAATACATTTTATTTTTTCATTACTATATGTTTGACAATAAAGAAACATATCAATTCAAAAATGACGTCTCATTATTTATTTATTAATTTAATAATGTTTCATTTTGTATTAAAACATGTATTTTAAATCAATATACTATATAAAATAATGTCTTTGATAAATATATATATATATTTTTATCATTTTAACCTATGTTATTATTTATACACATTCCCACTACACACTATATTAATTTTTTTAGTTTATAAAACAATCAACATATATAATTTACTATTCCCACTACAATATATATTAAGTCAGGAAGGTGCTGGATACTAAAGAGATTTAATTTACTATTCCCACTCCAATTAGTATTAAATCAGGGAAGGTGCTGGACACTAAACATATATAATTAACTATTCCCACTCCACTTAGTATTAAATCAGGGTAGATGCTGGACACTAAACATATATAATTTACTATTCCCACTCCAGTTAGT